>OZ023268.1:114337732-114507732 GCA_964006375.1 Tillus elongatus
ACCGATCTGGTAGTCATCGTTACTGAAAACTTGACCTGGTGTGCGCATGTGCTAAGTCTCTCTTCTCAGGCAAATAATACCCAGTACCTGACCCGTAAGTCTTTTTACCATAAGAATCTTCAGTGTGCTAAAATTGTTTACACTACCTACATTGGACCTTCAATGGAGTATTGCGGTCCAGTCTGGTACCCAGACCTATCAAGAGACCGTGATCGACTGAAAAGGGTACAATAGGCAGCTAGCCCACTACTTTATGCCATTCTTAGCCCTAGCTACGAGGTTAGGTTACAAATGTGGGGTATGAAATCAATTGCTGAGAGACGTGAACGAGGTCACCTGATTTTTCACGTATTGTATTTTGCATGGTTTTACAGGAATACCGCTGGACATCCTGTTTACTCGGAATTCTGATAGTCGTATCTGGGGGAACGAATACACACTTTCGAGAGAGATTTTCAGCGTTCGTTGTCGGCACAATTTTCTCCCGAATCGAGCGTTTGGCAGTTGGAACAGTCTGCGTTCTCAAGTGGTGAGCCCATCATCTCTGAATACATTTAAAAGACAATATGACTTTAATTGGCTTTAGTATTCTCTAAATTTTGTTTGATTTTGTAGGTTTGGTATATTTTCTGTGTTGTGCTGTGTTTTGGTTGTGCAACCTTAAGAATTGCAAGCACGGACTCTATAGCATCTATCTTCTGTACGTAATAATAAGACTAATAATAATCCCAGTATTGAAACCGAACGGAAGAAGAATGAAAACTTTTTACATGAAATATTATTATAATTTGTCTGCTTTTTGAAAATACATTTTCTCATTAAAATTTGTCAAATCACTTTCTACCAAGTGGCTAGAAATATTCGTTGAGTATCCAGAGTAATTACGACGTTAGTAAAATATTAATTTAATTTAAAAGCCACGTTTCCAGAAAATCATGAATCAGCTGTAACAATAAACTTTGTTGACGGTTACTTACCAATAGCTCGGAAGGAACACTGAAGCGGAGAATAACAGCACCAAAATGTAATTATGTTAGAGCTACTTGAAATAAATTTCAAGATATTCTTACCGTAGAGAACACAAAGTAAGACGTCCTCAATTTGGTGAAAATAACTAGGCTGTTTGTAGAATTTATTATATAAGCAAGAATATCTAATTCGACCAGTAGTGCATGCAAAATAAATTGTAATTGCAAACATCAACACAATTAATTCAAAATTGTTACGACAAAATAATTACCTAACCTAACCTGGCTTAAAATAAATATATTCCGGAATATTATGATTATGTTATAACTTACTTCCTGGTAGAAACTTTCTCTGAGTCGTTGTTTACGTTAACTAACATTTTGATTTTTCAGTGAAATAAGTTTTGGTATAATCATTCCAGAAAGCGGAGATTTTGCAAATGCTGCCAGTACCTAAGAAAGGTGATCCGAGTCACAAGTTACAGAGCCGTACTGCTGGTAAAAGACAGACAGGAAGGAAACCCCCTTAACTAATTTGTTTTTTCAATTTAGTGTAATAATGCAGTAGACATTTTTTGATGGCAGTAACTATATTTGCAAAAGTGTTAATCTATATAGGGTATTCCATAAGAAATATATATTTTTTCGATAAGTCAAAAACGCGACCTTCATTTTTTTCTGTTTGATAAGTTGAACCACTTCGTAGCTCCATTATTACCAAAGTTAGCAATGGTGGATACTAGTGATGGGTCGTTATTTAACTGTCAGCTATTTTTAAACGGTTACCGAGCCAACGGTAACCACCAGTTATGGATTTATAAAAATAACAGCTTAAAAACTAACGCTTTTTACACTAAACTATAATTCGGAGTCATGTCTGTTTCAGTTCTACTGCAACTAGGTTCGATGAATATACATCGGTTTTCATCGTCAACTGTTATTTAACCATTTAACGGGATGAATAGCCTTGAGATTGGGAATGCTAAATATGCATGGTTATACAGTATAGAGCGGACTGTACTTCATAACATTATTATTTATACTAGTGTGCTCGCTTTCGCTCACAGCTTTAGGGACGTACGATCTCCGGTACAATAAAACGGTTTAATTTTAATTTTAACTTTAACCGGTTGTTGATGGGGATACGGCATACGGACACTACTACACAGAGTTATTACTGAGAAGCTGTTATTTTTGAAACAGTTGAGTTTCCCACTAGTATGTAAAGCCAAATATTTAATAATAAAAAATGTTGGGTGAAAAGATGAATTTCTGTAAAAACGTGTTATTACTTTCACTATAGACAACGCAACATAGGGTTATTTCACGTGAAATTAAAGTACTTATTTATTTAAATTTATATACCTTACCTAAGAAAACAGTTAACACGTCATTTTCGTTTGTCTGATAATAGTTATCAAATTGATAAAAAAATATAATGATACAACATTTTTTTATATCTATATACATTTAAATATAAAAAATTAAATGAATATATATATATATATATATATATATATATATATATATATATATATATATATATATATATATATATATATATATATATACAGGGTGATTCTTTGGCGAAAAATAAGGGGTGTCTTTTTATTAAGTTTTTCTTGAAACCCCTTCTCCTTACAGCCCTTTAAAATTTTTGAAACTAATTTTAAAACAACGAATATTAAAATAAGTAAATAAACAATTAATACTATATATCTTCCAATTTTTTTTAAACTCAAACTCAATTTTTTATACTGTTGGCCTGTGTTTGCACAGTTTTTAAAAGTGGACTGATAAAGATGACCACTGAACCGAAAATGTAACTAGAGATAGAGATCTTTCTAAGAAAGAATAAAAGCATAATGTAATAACAAACCATATGTACAGAATAAAGGCAAATTTCTTTACCGAAATTTTATGAGTTGCGTTATGTTATGGAGTTCTTAAAATCACTCCCTGTGTAGCAATAAAAGTTCTAACGTCTAACGTCCCAAGACATGATAAATAATGATATTTATTGATTCTTGCTGTGGCATTGACATTTACGTAAAGACCCCTCATAAAATAAATTTGTTAGAAATGACTAGTTTATAATTCCTAAAACATCTAAGTAAATACTAATATAAGACTCCTTTCTGATTTCTAAAAGTTTCACTTCAGAGTGGCAAAAGATTTACGACACGCTTATTATAATTTCTTAACCCTTTGTTTCCTTTTCATATCGACAGAATTTGAGATTTATACACTACGCGAAATAACGGGGTAAAAATACAATGCATTTATACTAGTGTGCTCGCTCTCGCTCACAGCTTTGGGAATGTAGGATACTATCGATCGACTATCCAGTTTAAAATAACTGAAGCCGTTATTTTCGACGGTTATTATTAAATAACGTTATCGGCTTCAACTGTTAACAGAAAATAACCGTTTTTCCCATCACTAGTGGATACATACATACATACATACATACATATATATATATATATATATATATATATATATATATATATATATATATATATATATATATATATATATATATATATATATATATATATATATAGAGAGAGAGAGAGAGAGAGAGAGAGAGAGAGTGGTGATAAAGTTTGGACCATGATTAATGAATGCTTTATTTAATTTTATTTTTTCAATTGCCACCTTATGACGTAAAAATAACATTTATGTCCTCACAAATTTCTGAATTGTGACGTCTTCATAAGTTTTTTCAATGGAAACCATATTTTTTGCTGCTTTTCCATATACCTGCTTACTACTTAAATAATTATTTAAAAAAATTGGTACCATACATCACAATTGTTTTTAAAAAAAGCTTTATTTACTTAAAAAAATTTAAACGTAGGTTTAGCAAAAAAATATTGAACCAAAGAAAACAAACAAAATTTAATGCAATTGGTTAAATTGTTTTCCACCTACCATTTGGCATTAACCGATATGAATGTAAACTTGAAAAACCTAATACCACATTTATGAATTCTGTTGCAAACTTCATCATCACACTGTATATATATATATATATATATATATATATATATATATATATATATATATATATATATATATATATATATATATCTTTTGGAATGTTGCACTACACTGTAATCACTTTTAAATATAGATCCCACGATCGATTGCGGGAAAACTATCAATAGGAAAAACCTGAAAGTTGGATATTACACTAAAGTCATTGGGGGTCACAGGCTAAAAATATTTTCAAGATGGCGGCACTTCCGGTTATACCGGAAGTAGATGTCGATTCGCTTATTTTAAATATAATACCCTATATTTTATTGCAGTTTCGGATTCTACAGTAAATTCTGAACACTTTTTGTGAATAATATTCTATACCTATCATCAACCGTCCAGAAGACATTTAGACTTTAAGATAAAATTTGACATTTACGGCTAGTCATAAAGATACCGATATTTTTATAATAAGAACATATTTCGTTACGATTTTTAGAATTGTCTTAAAATATATTTCACTTCATCTATTTCCACATCGAGACTAACTATAGAGTAAATAGAATGTCAAAAAAAAATTCTTGAAATTTGCAATGAGAATTTGTAAAAATCTCGCGATTTTCAAACTGGAATACCCTTTTTTCATAACACTATCGTATTAATCTCAAAAAATCACTAATACTTTGTATGTAATTACCTATACCTAAATCAAACGGTTTTCATTTTATTTTGAAAAAACTCATTTCAAAGCCTGATATTTTGATAAATTTCCTACCATAAGCGTTAACCATAAATTGCCGAGTGTTTCTATGGAAACTTTGACAGTTTGTTGGTTAACTAGCCAATAATGGCACGGCTAAATTACACACACGAAGATTATTTAGATTTATTCACTATTTATGGAGAATGTAATAAAGTAATTTCGCGAACGTTTGATACATTTGCTGATAGATATCCGGATAAACAGAAACTGTCACGTAAAACCCTCAAACGAATTGTAGAAAATTTCAAAAACTGCGGATCTGTCAAAAAAAAAGGTGCAGAGGGTTAAACCCGTTGTTGACAACAAACAAATTGAGACAGCAATTTTGTGATATTTTGCCGCATACCCTACAAAGTCAACGAGGCAAGTAGCCCTGCAGTCAGGATTGTCCAAAATCTCCGTTCTGAGAATTTTGAAGACCTGACGATAGTCTCACTAACGCCTCAATGAATTTTTTATTTTCTGATGACGCTAACCTTGTTAGTGAAGTTAGTATAGAGAATTACATATGTACTTTCAACCTTATTAGATAACAAACGAAAGGAAGAGACTGAGGTATCGAAGATTAGGCAAAAATAATAGAATCTCAAAAAAGATAAACTAAAATCTGAAATTGTATCAAGTGTCCACACTAACAAAATAGAATATACAGCTCAATTTTTGGGAAAACACTTCAATATGTGTTAGTAGGTTAGGTTAGGTTAGGTTAGGTTAGGCTAGGTTAGGTTAAGTTGCATTGTGAGTGGGCCATAACTCCACTGCGACCATACGGTCTATTGTTGCCCACGTCTAATTATCTTATATTTCGCCCAACAAATCCAGCCTCCTACAGAGGTCGACAATTTTTGCGGGCCAAAGATGACCCAGACCTTCTGGTGCAAGCTGTGTCTTGCCAAAGTGCAGGTATCTTGTCCTGTCCGTATCCGGACAGGAACATACACGTGCCCTTCTATTTCGTCACTCTCCATACACAACCGGCACACGGTCTCTTGTACGAGATCAATTCGGTGCATGTAGTAACGCAAGTCGCAGTATCCTGTATGCAGGCCGACCAGAGTTCTCAGTTGTCTGTTTAGCTCTATACGTTTTTTAGCCCTTGACTTTGAAAGGCCATTTGTGAAGGCATTAGAAGGTGTAAATCCAGGCAGATTTTGCCATTGCTGGATTGTCCTATCTTTCTAGGTCTTTACGGTGCGTTTTGCTTTGCATGATGATATCCCCAGTACAGGTTCTGGTCTAACATAGTCCTCCTGGGCTATATGTTAGCAAGAACCAGAGAATTACAAAGAGATTACAGAACGAGCTAGAGATATGGGAAAATATTACTAGAATTCTGCGAGAAAATAGACAGAAACTGTATGGAAAGGATGAACAAATGAAGACCATTTTAAAGTCATTTTCAAGAGATTTTAGAGATTTTTGTAAAGGCTTTGGAGTGTGCAAATCCTGGCAGATTTTGCCATTGCTGGATTTTACTATCTTTCTAGGTCTTTAAGGTGCGTTTTGCTGTGCATGATGATATCCTCAGCACAGGTTCTGGTCCGACAAAGTACCCCTGGGCTATATGTTAGCAAGACCAGAGAATAACAAAGAGATTACAGAACGAGCTAGAGATATGGGAAAATGTTACTAGAATTCTGCTAGAAAATAGGCAAAAACTGTATGGAAAGGAAAAACCAATGAAGATCATTTTAAAGTTATTTTCAAGAGATTTTAGAAAATAATAAAGGAGAGGAATTCTAAGGCCTCAGTCTGCATATTCCTTAGAGTCATATCACACCTACACCTGGTTGCGTCCGGCCAACTTGTTTCGCACACTCTCAGTATTTGTATGTCCATTCTTTGTATCTCCAACAGTAAGTTGTTCAGTCTTCCCGCATCATAAAGCGTTCGAACATTCCATGTTCCTATTGTCAGATCATATCTTCTCATATGTCGACTTCTCCGTCGATTTATCCCATGAGGTTTTCGCATGTTTATGACCTAAAAGGCCTCACGGTATAAATATGTTTCTCCTCTCTTGCCGAATCTTGGTCTCCGAATTCCATGATTAGTAACATTTTTTGATTGATGTGTTGATGTCATGATGATTTTCCTGGGGAATCCTAAATACCTTTAATAGAGTGGTTTTCCGTTGCCTTCTGCATCCTTATGCCGTTGACCATTCTATTGGTTCATCCGCCTTCGGGGACAATTTCACCCCAGGGCAAAAAGGTGCCCTTCACTTGCCAACTCTTCCACCTGGAGGTGTTGGCCAGCAAGTGGGGACTGCTTATTCCGGCAGTAGCTCGGTCGTCAGAGCCTCGTCGGTTATCTAGTAGGGTGCACCGGATAACAAGGGTTATCACTCGAACAGATGAGGTTGACATTTGGGTAAGCAATTTCTGCTTTCGCCCCTTACACCACTCCCAAAATATATTGTGATTTAATTGGCTCTTCTGTGGCTACTTATTACACATTCTCTTCATGGCCATAGTTAGACTTAATAACTTAAAAGTCTGGACGCAGCAAGTGCGATATGGTAGTGAATTTTCGTAAAAATGTCTTTTAAAAGAGGGACATTTGGTTGGCAGTAAAACCTATAAACCTATATAGTACTGACAATGTATCATGTTTGATTAAAATAGCTTTGTTGTTTCAAAAGGTACAAACATTTTCCGAAAATCAACTTAAAAAGTTCACTTTTCCTGGTCAACGAACCTCTTCAAGCTATTTACACATCTGACAAGATATAATTATTCAAAAACAGATTTATGACCAAAATTAGAAATTTTTTACAGAAATTGCCTTCAGTAATGTTACAGTTAATTATATTTTTCACAAAAATTCAACAACTGGTTTTTTACATTATATTACTAAACATTTATAATTAATTACCAACATTTCACAAAAATCTTACAAGAAAATTATTTTTACGGAAACACTATACAAATTTCTGCGAAGACTTTTCAAATTCAGCCGCTATTTGAGAGCACCTCTATAAGGCAGCTCAATTTTTTCGACGAGTAATACAAACAAAAAGCTCTCTGAATGCACCATCTCCGTGGGGCTTCGCTATATATTGCTTAAAACATCATATCACAATTTGTGCCAAATACGTGACAAGTTGAAAAACAATTGAAATTTCTCAAAAACTATCAACTATGTTTTTTTTCCTTACAAACATGCATTATAATTCGTTTGAAAATACAAAAATTCAGTAACATAAAGAGTGCTCTATTAATAAAAGGAAGTGTATCAACAACGAATTATAAGCCACCCTGTGTGTCAAAATAGATTTATAAGATGAAGCTCGAGACACCCTACATTTAACGTGTATAAGTTTTCTCATATCTACTATAATAACGGATATATTGATATTTACCGTAGAAATGCGTCACACTGTATATGTATAAACAGACAAAAACTAAAACTGATACAGGTTTTAGGGGTTCTAGTTCGGGCACATTTGAAGAAATCCTTTTAACATTCATAAGTCGCGGACCTCTCAATAACGAATTTTTTGCTGCTAAAATGTGGAGGATCTCTTTGAAATGGATCTTCCGAAAATATTTTAGTAAAATGAAGGACATTGATCGTTGCAACTGAAATTTAAGGCTCTGTAAAACAGTCTTATTGCGACATTTCTTCCACATCATCCGTATTTGTTTCAAATTCGTTGTCTGAAAATTACAAATTTTGACGTTTCAAATAACGACTTTGATGTTTAAAGAAAAAAAATTATAAAATTTTTGAAACATTTTTTCTGCTATTTCTTGCCCTTTTAGCGTAAGTAAACTTAACCGTTTTATGTAACATTCAATTGGTTGTGTTAATCACGCAAAATGTTTTGTTCCGGTGCTTTCTTCTCATCACCAGTAGCACCCAAATTTTCTTTTTAAAATGCCTATACCTTTTTTTCTTTTAATTTAGAGATCTGAATTTCAGCATGTGGAGTAAGTTTGATAGTAAAAACGTAGGCGCCAAACTTGATTGTCAAAGCTCTGTTTTTCTCGGAGATACAAGAATTTGCCGAAAGAAAAGCCAAAATTTTTCCGAAAAAACTAGTCAGATTTTTCTGGCTAACGAACTTATCGAAGCCACTTACCCAATTACATCAAAATCGGCCCATTATTATTTACTTTTACGAAAAATTCGCTAAGAAGTCTCAATATCTTCTTTTCACCTTGAACAACAGTGTCAAATTAAAAACGTAATAAAGTACCTCCTAAAACTTAACCCTTTTAAATCAAACGTTTCAAGAAACAATAAAATAAAGACACTCCTGATCGATTATTATGAACATTCACCTTACGCCGTTCATATTTTTCAGGATATAGAGTGTGTTAGATTGCCATATATTCGGCTTTTTACAACCCTATAATTTCTCCTAATGTGGGAAACGTTTCAGTCTATACACAGGTTCCGTTTTTGGAAAAGGCAATGAATTTTCCATCGGATGCTATAAAACAAGCGGGGAGTACGATATTGTGGAGGCATGAAAATCCTTTAAGTAGGACTGAACGCCCACGTATAAGTTTATCTGGGGGTGCAGATTTTGTAGCTGAATTACTTCATTTAATGTAGAATGTAACTTTTAAAGATTTGCGACAATATGACATGTGGGTAAAATTAGGATTTTTACAATGATTATACTACAAACTGTTTAGAGTCAATAACCACAAAAATTAATTGTAAAAAAAGGCGAAATTTTTTTTAACGCTAAGGAAATTGTTTAATATACGAGGCGGGAATACAAAGTACGTAGCCTAGAAAACACAATCATTTTCTAGAATTGTATGTGTTTAACATAGCAGCCTTTAAGATTTACACATTTAGTGTAGCGTTCTTAAAGCAACTTTTAACCCTTAAAAATCAATCCCCATCAGCGTACATGATGTCTTCGTTGTTTGTCGAAAATTGTTTGCCTTTCAAGTTTTTATAAAGCTTTGGAAATAAATAAAAGCCTGGTAGGGTTTTTTAAAACAAATTTGTAGTTATCCGCGAAGCTCATAATGTTATTTTTCTTTAATTTAGTACCCACCTGCGTTTACATAGGTGTCAAGATTGAAGATTCTGGCTTAATGGAAAATTCATTTAGCTATCGGATTTCAAATATTTTTACGAAAATTTTCTACCATAATATAATTTATTGTTTGTAAAAACTGAATAGGTTGACTAAAACAAAACCATCCAAGTAATTATTAAGGGAAAATATCTGCCATGTTTATAATTTGACAGGTACATTCCCTTCGTCAATAATTAATTTTTTTCTGAAAAACTTTTGTAACTTCAATGAAATTTGTAACACAATTTTTTTAAAGGGACTTGCAGTACTTACGTATTATATCTAAGACCAAAGTTTAATTTTTAAGCTCCATACAAAATTTAATTTTTTTCAAATAGTCGGTAACTGGGACTCTAAAACCGATCTTCAAGGTCGTAGTGTACTATTATTATGAAAATGTACTACTATAACGCACTTGCTGCGTCCCGAAATTTTGTATTTATAGTATACATTCGCATGATATAATTTAGAGCTTTTAGATGCAAACTTTGTCCCGGTATTAAGGAAGAACCATTTCTTTCCTAAAACCAAGGCTGACAATTTATACAATTATTGTTAGTCGATTGTACATTGTTCACAGCTCTATCTATAAAATTTTGTGTAAACTAGAGCTATCGTAACAACATACTACTTAGTTCTGCACCGAGGTGGCGTCCCTGTCGTATCTCTCACAATGCTCTCCAGGCTAACATCGTGCGACAACTTCCATTGGTTCTATTTTTATCTACGATTTATTTAAATAGCATAGCAGTACAGATAACGTTATCTGTCTTTGTCCAACATTGTAGATATTGCATTACAGAATCTGAAGTGATGTCAAGGATTATTTTGTTATTAATTTCGAATAACTTTATTTTCCTTTGATAAACGACTTGAAAATTGGCAAACAACCACGTCTGTCTATGTTCTTTTAAGTTGTAAATATTCGTTTCAATCAGGTGGACAATTTGAGAGATATTGCGTTTTAAAAAATATGATTTAATTTTTTATTGAGAAAAATTGGCCATTAAGATTTGATGAACGAGCCCAAGCCATTAGCAAAATAAGGGTTATTCCGAAATTGGTCTCAATCAGTAACGTATTTTTTGCGTTATCGGTTGGATACCTATATATATATATATATATATATATATATATATATATATATATATATATATATATATATATATATATATATATATATATATATATATATATATATATATACACTTTTGTACTGACCATGGAAATGGGTTCCAGAGGCCCTAATTTGCGCTCATTTGAAGAAATTTTCCGAAAGTCTCACCATCAAAACCTCTCTATTAGTGAATTTTCTTTATAAAAAACTAATACATGACAGTGGCGTCGAAGCGCTAATACATCTTATTGACTGGATACCACATCCAAAAGAGCCTGCCACAGTGACCATATATAAAAATATCTATCGATCTAGCGTCACATGTATACACTCGTGACTTCTAGATCTTGCTTCGGACAACCAGTGGCATTGATTCATCTTTCTCCTGAAAAAACAACTGAAGCAGTAACCTCTTCAGCCGACATTGAACGCTGAATTTTTTGGATCATGAAGAACCAGCATGCTTTCACTCTTTGGAGTACTCCTAACTCTGTGGAGCTTAGTGATTTAACCATGTTTCGTCAAGAGGGACAAGGTGACACAATGGATTTACGGAAGCTTCTTCAAAACCTTGGCGCATTTTCTTCGACAAACAATTGCGCTTTTGGTCAGCGTTTAAACATTTTGGAATCCATTTTGGCGAACGCTTTCGTATTTGAAAGTCGTCACGGACAATGCGAAACACACGTTCACGAAAAAAATGTATTGTTTCTGCTATATGTTTCAGCCCAACTTATAGATTTTCTAAGATCATTTTATGGGCAAAATCGACGAGTCTTTAAGCAGTCACAGAAGTTGGTCTTCCAGAGCAATGCTCACCTTTGGCAGTCCGGATGATTGGATGGCATTTTTTATGATACAGTTCATAAAAGGCAAAATCCTATGTGTCTTTAAGCCACCATGAATTTAATTATTGTGTCATAAGATTGGTGTCTGTGTTTTCTTTCTTAAATGGTTGGAGATTATATGTTTTCTGAAATATGTGTGCCATGTGGGCATTCCAAAGCCTAGATGCTCTAAGAAAGAACAAAGATTCGTAACGAACCGTTCGACAAGTGGGCAATTTTACACTAAAATTTGTGCTATTCAACTAAAACAAGTTGATCGATCGAACATCTCAAGCGGAGGTACTAACGAAGCAATTTCTAAGGAGCAATGTCGACAGTAATATCGATAGAAGAGGCAAAGATATTTAGCCTTCCTCCTGGGGTCGAGAGCAGTGAGATTGACTGTGATAGATAAATCTCTTATAAGGCGAAGAGCTCGTTTACGAATAGAATATAGGAGAGATAGAGTTGTGTTTGGGGAAGTAACCCAGGTATTAAAACAATACTCTAATTATTGTGGACGTTATAAAATTTATTACCTACGCTGCTTTTATAGAGGATTTCTATGTATTATAATTATAATTGAAGATTTTAGTTTAACAAGAAAATGAGTTAATAATTTTAATGAAAATTCGCTGCATTTGCTGCATCCACACTTTTCCGGACACTTTACTGCCGATTAACTTAATATTTTTCGAGAAAATAGGTAGTTTTAATTTGCTACCAAATTTGCAAACATTTTGGGCAAATCAATGAGGCATTTGTTTCAAAATCCTCTTTTAAAAGTTTTTGGCGATAATATTAATCTTGGTTGCAACCAGTCGCTCGGCCAAGAATAACTGAATGTATCAAATGTTAACGTTGTTACGTAGGTATGCAAACTGGCAAAAAACTGCATCCAATTTAGAATGTTTGCTCATAAATCGTCAATTTTGACATTCACTTGCGATAAAAGAAATAATTGCTTCTTGTTTTTTGGATTGGTCGAAATCTACCGACTCGTCGAATATTTTAGAAAATAAATTGATTTAATATAAAATACCTGCTACGTTTATAATTTGGCAGATACTTTCCTATTTATAGTACCTAGATACACCAAATTTTACTTTTATAGCTTAATAAAAAATCGAATTTTTCATTGTTGAACACAAGAATAAAATCCCTTTGATAAAAGAAAGATATCAATGGTAACACTTTAAAAGGATTCTTAAAAACTTTCTAAAATCGATCATCAAGGTCTGTTTAAATTTAGAGTCTAAATTTTAGTAATATTGTTACGTTCTACGGGGTTCTGGAATTTGTTGACTAACAAAACACAGCTTTTCAAACTACTATTTTATTATAACCAACTATTTTCCAACACCAGTGTCAACTAAATTATTTCTCCTCTTACTAATTGTCCATAGAATTATATTCCACTATTCGCCTTCTATGATCGCTTTCTATACACTAACACTTGCTGACTCGCTTAATTACACCGCACTAATCAATACTGAACTAACTTACTCTGCGCAACGCTCATCTATTTATACTGTCCATAGAGATTATAGATCTTCTACACTTTTCTATACATGTCACTTCTGGTCCCTTCTAGAATTATAATTACAGAGTGTCCGCTCTTACCAACGCACTTTATAATTGACATCTGACCACAGTATAAACAAAGTCCATAAACTTCATTTCCATAGACAAATGTGACACTGCCCCGCTCTTATATTCGATCGTCCCGATCGAATTCTAACATTTTTTGGAATGGCGTAAGTCTGTACATATGGGCCACCTCCATCTTGCTCTTCGGGCTCCTCTTAATTCGATAGGCAACGTCGTTTATCCTTTTGACCACCTTATAAGGACCTTCCCATAATTTCTGTATTTTCGGCGACCGTCCCTTGCGTCGTACTGTATTGTAGAACCACACACGATCTCCTTCTTTAAAACCAGATGAGTTAGGTGGCCCGTCATAACAGCGGTCGCTTCTCGTAAATATGTCGGGACTTTCTTTAAGCGAAGTCCTTAGGTGGTACTGGTTCTTCTCTGTAGTTGCTGTTGTTCTAATGTTTCTACTTGCACAAGTATCTCGGCGGGCCCTATGCATCCTGTTGACATCGGCTCTGTTCCAACAAATGTATTTACTGACCTTTTTCTGGGTTGGCTTCACATTTACGTGGTCTTTGCACCCTTCGTCTTGTACTTCTCTCATACTTTCTTCTCCATTTGCTTCTGGCTGAGTAACTGGGTCGTCTCTTCCTCTCACAGCTCTCTTCACTGGAATGGCACTTTCATGGTAGACGTTGCTAATTGCCTCTATGGTGATTTTCCGCACTACCAGGTCACTGCCAGGCGACATTATTATTTCTTCACCGCCGATAGTCAGGATGTTAGCGCCAAGATCAAGTTTAGCGCAAAGGCCGTGAAGTATGTCCAAGCCAATTATAATCGGGTCTGATATGGCGGCGACTATGGCTCTCTGATTTGCCTTCCATGTCCCAATTTGCAGCTCGACGTCAGTTTCGCCAAATACCTGGATCCGATCACCAACGGGTGCATTTACTCTGTACACTCTGTCTGGCTCTCTTACTCGCCATTTTGGAACCATGTCGCGGCTAATAATCGTCCTATGTGCGCCTGTATCGACTACCATCTGGGTCTTATTGCCGCTTATGTATCCGTCTACGACGAGAACGCTGCAAGAATCGTTAACCTGAGAAATGGTTACCGGCCTTAGCTTCACTTTTTCCCTTAGGCGTAATCTTAGAGCCCAACATTCGCCCCTTATATGTCCCACCTTGCCGCAGTTCCAGCAACGCAAGTCATTTGCACGGTGAGCTCTTATTGGGTGTTCATGAGACGTCGGCCTTATTTGTCCTGCTATTTTCTCTAGTAGCGGCATGATCTTGGATGAATCTGTTTTATTTTCTTCTTGGAGCTGGAGACTGCGAACTTTCACACGACTTTCCGACGCTTGCTTTGCCGCTTCAAACTACAAGGAATGTGCCAAAACATCGTTAAAATTTTTGTGTCTCGCAATTCTCAGCGTCTGCTGCGTGTCGGTACCTCTGATGGCGTCAATGAAGGTTTGCACCAACAGCTGGTTTAAAAACTCTATCGGAGCTATGGGGTAGGTCAATCGCGTCAGTTTGACAACGTCGGCGTGGAGATGTTGGAGACTTTCGCCCGGTATCTGACAACGATTTTTCAACGGCATTCGATACAACTGTTGTAAATGCTGGTCGTCAAACCTCATTTCTAATTGATGTATGATGCTTTCAAAACTTAGCAGTTCTTCCATGGTAATACCGCGAAGCACATCTAGAGATCCCCTCTGAGAGCTATTATTAACGAGATCGCTTTCTCTCTCTCGCCCCAACCATTTGCTGTAGGAGCGGCTTCGCACTGGCGTAGATAAATACCCCATGGGACTGAGCCATCAAATGTGGGAGCCTTAATTCTTACGTGGCTATCTTCGATGTTTCCCTTGACTAGGGTATCATACGTCTTTTCTAGTGATTGTATTTTCTGATTAACTTCCTCTTGTATAATCGTCAGCTTGTCATGTACATCGTCGCTGATACCCCTTACTCTGCTTTCTACTTATTGGAAGATGTCTTCTTTTACCTGCTTCATACGTTCGTCCACACACAAAATAATATTCTCAATTCTGCTGGCTTGTTCTTGCAGAATTTTCTTGGTTTCTTCATCTATTATTCTGGCTTCTTCGTCTATTTTTCGGACCTCTTCATCTCTTTTTCTCATTTCTTCTTTGACTTCTTCGTCTCTTTTTCTCAGTTCCTTTCTTATCTCTTCGTCTCTATTTCTGGCCTCTTCATCTCCTTTTCTCATTTCTTCTTTGGCCTTTTCAACTTTTCTTTTGACCTCTTCATCTCTTTTTCTCATTTCTTCTTTAGAGTCTTCATCTTCTTTTCTCATTTCTTCTTTCGCTTCTTCGTCTCTTTTTCTTGCTTCTTCATTTTTTTTCCGACTTCTTCATCTCCTTTTCTCTTCTCTTCTTTGGCTTTTTCGTCTCCTTTTCTCATTCTTCTTTTTCTGGCTTATTCTTTCATTTCTTTAATAAATTCCAATAGCTGTGCGTCCATATTGGCTATTGCGCTACGTGTCTTAGGCATATACGTACTTAAAGCTGGTACACAGTTTATTCTGTTTCAAGAATACACCCAGTTATGAATTACTGGTGACACTGATCTTCCAGAGATTCTAGAAATTTCCACGTTATTTATGGAATATTCCGGTAAATTTCCGCTAGCAGCTTGAAAATCCCACTTCTGACACAAGTTGTTATTCTCTACGGGGTTCTGGAATTTGTTGATTAACAAAACACAGCTTTTCAAACTACTATTTTATTATAACGAACTATTTTCCAACACCAGTATCAACTAAATTATTTCTCCTCTTACTAAATGTCCATTGAATTATATTCCACTATTCGCCTTCTATGATCGCTTCCTATACACCAACACTTTCTGACTCGCTTACTACTCTGTGATCACTTATTTACACCGCACTAATCAATACTGAACTAACTTGCTTTACACACCGCTCGTCTATTTATACTGTCCATAGAGATTCTAGACCTTCTACACTTTCTCTACCTGTCACTTCTGGTCCCTTCTAGAAATATAATTCCAGAGTGTTCGCTCTTACCAACACACTTTATAATTGACATCTGACCATAGAATAAACAAAGTCCATAAACCTAATTTTCATAGACAAATGTGACAATATGCCCTACTGATAGTGTAAAATTCTTATGAAAATTCACTACTATAACGCACTTGCTGCGTCCAGAATTTCTTTATTTTATCCAGGAACACGAAACACGAGTGATACCACTGGCTGCTGAATAAAAAGTAACCACTGAATTAATCTGAAATTTAGTATGATGTCGTTTGACAATATACAGCAGTAATGCCCACTTTTTTCAGCAACTCCACCTGTCTGAAAACATTGGTACTTACTGGTAGACCCTCGTATACACTGAAATTGTGTGTTTGTAGTTTACTGTGAACTTGTAAGTAGTTTATTATAGTAGACCTGATATCAATCAAACTTAATCCTTACAGAGATGATTCGTTTGTTTGGACCAACAATAGGTATATTTTTGTAAAAGTTTTCATTTAGCTAATTGGAAACATAATACCTGCAAAAAGTCACAGAAACAAGAAGATTGCATTCACATATCATTTTCGGCGAGCACAGACGAGACAACTTTTTTAAACGAAAGAGCAGTAAACAAACTCCACTAAAATAATATGATATCGTAAGACTGAAGATTGCGAGCCATATTTCAAACCAGCCGAGGGATATGTAATGTAAACCCTGAAGGAATTTAATAAATGAGAGAGCTGAAAGACCCAAGATTCAAAAAAGAAAGATTATAAATCGTACGGTCCACTTTCTTGAATCATCTGTTATGTGAAAAATATAACTTGGGACGGATCGAGAAAGAGAAATCATCATGCTATTTTCTATTATCCAATTCTTTTCTCCTACGTAAGAACCCCTGTGAGATATATTTAGATGACCTTGAGATCCGATCGTCTTTAAATTGAAATTAAAGAAAATTATATGTTTTTATAAAACTTGATCTTGAAATAGATATTAATAACTTCTGACTTTCACAAATGCCCCATTGTTTGCTTGATAAATTGTTAAACTGTATGAGGAGCAGACACGCAAAATTATATATTTTTACATTTTTTTCAGTAGGATAAAAAACTGCTACGGGAAGACTAATGGTATGACAAATATTTTCTTCTCACAATTTAAAGAAATCAACTTACGTGTCTACTAATTTTTAGACAAGGAGTATTTTTTTATAAAATAAATACAAAAATTTGGAACAAAGCGCAATATGAATGTCTGCAGATAACAAGGTGCAGATTGCATGTCTCCTTTAATATAATAATATTGTTGAAAAGGGACTTTATTTTCAAATCAAAATTAACAAAAACCATTACATATCAAACTAAGTATAACTAAGTATGCATCTACCTCATGGCACTCAGATTGCCCAATAAATTCTTCTTTTTCATTTGAATCATCAGCATATGTTTAGAAAGCATCGGGTTCATGCATGGTAGTTCTGGGTCTGTTTGCCATTCCTCTCCTGAAAAAGAAAGCGAAACTGACTTTATACTGTCTAGCTTCTTAGCGAATTTTCATTAAGAAAAATTCGCCAATAGAGAGGTTACGATGAAAAGCTTTTGAACAAATTTCTTCAGATGAACACGAATTTGTGTCCCTAGAACTCAAAACAAAGGTCCGTTAAAATTTTTATATGTTGAGCGATAACTCAAAATATACTAAACTGATTTTAATCACACTTGGCAAAAATCTTGTTTGGGCGAAAAACAAGGTCGAGTTCATTAATCAGCCTTTAGGCTCAAGTTTTTCCCATGTAAAATCGGGGAAAACGTTTTGAAAACGCTATATTTTTGTAAGTATAAGAGTAACTGGAACGGGTCTTTACGTGTGGCTAGAGATAATGTAAATGAACCTATGTTGTGATTTTTAAGTAATCTGATAGACAATATTTAGAGTTTTTACAAATAAATATAAAATCCCAGACATGCATTGAGACGACTTAGTGGTTAAAGTCCAATGCCTGACAGACAAACTAGTTAACAGCCACGTCTATATTGATTCATACAACAGGTATAAACCACACATCAACGATAAAAAAAACTAAATATATACCAGGTATAAAACATACTACCCGAACCAACAATCGTGAAATCTCGGCCGCAATTATGGAAAATGACAGACGACATGAAAGTAAAAATTGTTCAGGTGAATGTCATTTAACTGGGGGCTTCAATAAATTACACTATATTTGTAGCTTTTTGAACCGCCTCAAATACAGTTCAACGAAGCATAGATATATTATACTGTCGCATAATATAGCAAAAAAGTAAACAAAATCAACCCAAGTCTCTATAAAAATAATACTAAAATACTTTCTTTTATCTTTAAGCTTAAACATAAGACGTCATGTAAGGCCAAAACAGGCGTGGGATGTGTTTCAATGGCAATTCAACTAATTCTGTAATTAATTGTTAAGTATACTTTGAATATAATATCCCGGGTATGAAGCCGATCTAATGTATCATGTAAATAAAACGTCAGTTGACCAATGCCTAGATGGCTGAGAGACGTAGTGCTTACCTCATAAGCAGAAGGTTACGCAGTCGAATCCAGCTCGATGAATGTATGTTTTATTTTAACATTTGGAGGAACAATAGTGCACAGATTTCATACGTTTTGAACAAGATCGCATTTTTGTTTAAAACGCCTAAATAAATTTGCCACCTTTGAGTCTAAAATTAAAATTTTGTTATTGTTGATATTGAAAAAACCAGTTTGATTAGGTTGACTTAAACAAAAGCATACTGGCGATAAAATAAGGAAAAATAACTCCTACGTTTACAGTTTCGCAGATACTTTACTTTTCTAAATATGAGTTAAGTTTTCTTCTGGGAATTTTCTGTATCACTTTAATTAAATTTGTAATACAAGTTTCTTTTAAAGCGACCTACACTATCTACAGATATAGCAAAATTTAGTTGTTTAGCTTCATAGAAAATGAGTTTTGGGCATTTTTCCCCGAAGGAGTTAAAACGCCAGATTTTTTTGATAATAGAGAGATATTGATGATAACACTTTTAAAAGAATTCTTCAAATGTGTGCGTATTAGGACCTTTAAAATCGATCTTCAAGGTCTGTGTAAGTTTAAAGTATTAACTTGGCTAATACGCCGTATAATAATAGTTACAATTCTTGTAAAAATTCGCTACTATATCGCACTTGCTGCGTCCCGAAATTCTATTTCTTTTAATTTGTGGGTGCGAGAATCTGTCGGAGAAGTTATCTTTTCCCAACGTTTCAGAAGCGACTGAAACTTCTGCGATTAGTCATTGGATCGATATAAATGTTCAGTCCTGATAGCAATCTTATTATTATTATTATTTCTAATATAGATTCTTTTACATGAACTTATTCCTTTAACTTTAACTTTTTAAGCAATTCTATGCCTTCTTGATGTCTATAAGTCACCAGTCTTCTCCGAGTTTGCAAAGTTTTCCAAATTTGTGAAAATTCATATTTTTTTTTTGATATTTGACGGTAGTCAATCTTTTGTGACTTTGTTAATACGGCCCGAAATACTGTCAGCAGGGACATAAGAATGAAATGTGATAGAGGATATGTCATACATTTCTTACTGTTTCAGAAAAAAAGCGACTTAACCACAGCATCAGGAACAAAATGGCTATTTTTGCCCTGACTACCACAGCCATCACAAAAAAGCGGTGGTCTCTATAGGAAATTATTTGATTTTTGTATCTAACAAGACAGAGGAAGCTTCAGTTGCTCCTACTTCTGCCTGATGTTCCATCCAGGTGTAGAACAAAGAATTTTGAGGGTTTGTTTTTAACATACAAAGCTTATAAACGGGGAGTTGCTGGGCGTAAGATGCTTCTTGAATGTAAACATTAGGAAGCATCTGCTGTAGATCGAAACAAAATTAAGTTGTGTTTTCAGGTTACAGTTTCATAATCTTATGAAACTAAGCAGCTCTCATCTGGTAAACTCTAAGCTCTGTTTAAAGCTTTTCTTTAATAGTTACATCTTTAACATTGGTAATTTGTGTTTTCGTTCTAACGCAGTTCTGCATATATAAGTTCTTTTTTCCTCCTTAGGCCCATCCGCAATTGCCACCCCGATAGCACCGCAGCCTTTGGCTTATTGTGGATGCCCTATGCCTTTTCTTCTACTCTACCCATTCCAAGATCACTGTGCCTTGAACTAGGCTACACAGCAGCTGACAGGGCGAAGTTTCAAATTGCTCTGTCTCCGGTCTAGGCTGTCCGTAGATCAGTTATCTTTTGCGGTCCAGAGCTTTACACTCGCATAAGAAGTGCTGGGCTGATTCCTCCCCCTCGCCGCAGAGTTTGCATGTCAGGTCGCCCAAAAACCGACCCAATTAATGCAGGTGTTTCTTGACAGCCATGTGTCCCGTCAAGATCATATTATATTCCTGAGCTGTCTTCTGCAGCCCCACAGTCCTCTTTGAGGTGGGTTGCCCAATTACTAAATTCTTATATCTAAGCCCCGGACAGTCTGCCTCGTACGCCTTATGTTGGTTTCTAACGCAGGATTTAATAGATCCCTGGCAGAGCTCTTCGTCACTGCCAGGACTGGTACTGGTCCCTTAAATGATTCTGCTGATCTTCTCTTCGCGAGACTGTCAGCCTCTTCATTGACTTTGACTCCAGAGTGACACGACACTCAGATGAGGGTAACCTGACTCTGCCCAGCCAGGTCACGCATCTCGTCTCGGCATTCAATAACCAGCCTGCTGTTGACCCGTGGGCTGCTTGGAGCATTAAGGGCTGTCTGGCCGCCTGTGGATATGAAGATCTGCTTGCTGGTATTGCCCTCCTCTTGTTCTCTCGTACGCAGTGCAGGATTGCGTACATTTCGGTCTCAAAGACCGTTGCGTGAGCTACGAGAGAAATACTGTGACTTGCTCTCGGTCCATCAGAGTAAACGCTGGCCCCCTTCCCACGCTCCCTGTCATATCCGTCCGTAAACCATACGAGCGCACCCCGTAGTAGGTCCGGCTTCTCCCCCCGCCATGCCTCGCGGTCGGGATTACCACTGTAAACCTTCCTCCCGCACAGATTCGCGGACTTGTAAAGTCGGACTCTATTACAAGCATGGGCTTCTTCACGACTGCCTAATCTTGAAGTGGCCTCTGCAGCCTGGGTTGGCCTTCAGTATGTCATTGCAGACTAGCCTGTATAGTCCTAGCCTGGCCTCCCGCATTATGACTAAGTGTAGGGGGCAGATCCATCACCACCTCCATGGCGGCTGTTGGGCTTGAGGTCATGGCCCCTGTGATGCCTAGACAAGCTATTATTTGAATATTGCCCAGTTTTTGTTTGATACTGGATTGCATCACCTTGGGCCACCATACTCGTGTTGCGTATGTTAACAATCGTCTGCCCATCCTTGTGTACAGCCAGTGGGATATACTACGTATCAGTCCCCCCGTTCTTCCATATAGCCGCCTAGTAACGGTTTGGGTCATGACTGCCTTGCGCAGTGTTTTTTCAACGTGAGCGTTCCAGGTTAACTTGGAATCCAGTACTACCGCAAGATATTTTGCTTCACTGGCTATATAAATATTTCTGCATTTCAGAGTCACAGTTCTGTGGCTTTCCCACTTCCTCCTCCTCGTTAATGGTATGACGGTGTCTTTATTGGGGCTCACCCCGAGCCCTTGGCTAACCGTACACCTTTCCACCAGTTTCGGTGCTGTCTGCATACGCTCTCAGACTGAATATGTAACCTATACGACAGTTGCTGGATTTTCAAAACCAAAGCTAAAGTGAGTATTGAATAATCTACTGAAGTATTTATAACCAACTTAAAGGTGGATTAAAAAAGTATGTGAAACTCCTACAAAAATTCACTACCATAACGCACTTTCTGCGGTGAGACTTAGTTGATTAACTAAATGTATGGAGCTTTATTTCATACTTATTTGTTAAATTTCGTAGAGCTCTCGAAATTTTACGGTTTCAACAATAATTTCATAATTAACCCATTTTAAAGTAGGTATTTGAGCATATTATATGATTCTATAATTTCCAGGTTAACGTCTTGAGATTTATTTGGTTAGAAGCGTGTTTAATTACAGAATGAAATGATACAGTTTTCCTGGAATTGCACGTCTGACTCAATTAGTCCTAATTGCAGGCTCCTCTTAGGCCTGATCTGAGACCTTCTTTAATTAACTCAATTTATGAAAGCTACTAAGAGGATGTTCCGGATTAAAACTCGCCATGCTATAATCAAGTATGTTAGAGCTATTAAAAAATTTAAAACCCTTGGTATTATAGCTTGTTGATGGCATAGTCACTGAAATTATATATCTCATTTAATTTATAATCTGATTAAGGAAAATATGGAATCTCTAATTAGTTTTAATTACGCAGTAACGAAAAGACCTTGCAAGGAAAAAAATAATTGCTTGCAGGTGTAAATTTAAATTATAACCCAGCAAATATTATACAAGTGTCTCATTTAAAAAATTTAAAATTAGCAACATGTCCCAACTATATCTCTCAAAGAATTTCAATGCGTGACGTTAGCACGGGCCCAGGTCACCGATTGGCAAAAACCATCTTAGCAAAAATCCACAAAAACTGAAGGTTGCAACATGTACCATTTCTACCTCTAAAAGAATTTCTTTGCGTGACGTTAGCACCGGCACAACTCACCCATTCGCAAATACTATTTTAGCTAAAATCAACGTAAACTAAAGTTATCAACAGGTCCTTCCTCTATCTCTAAAGACCTGCATGACGTTAGAAGAGGCACAGCCCACCGTCTGGCAAAATCCATTTACATATACAAAACTCAACATATAAAAAAGTTAGCGACACGTCCTACCTTCCCTCTTGACATTGCGGTAAGCCATGTCAAGAGCCAAGTCAAACCTCTTTTAGGACTCTCTATTTCAAAGCCCCCCCCCCCCCCCCCCAATTCCGGAAGTAAATTACAAAACCGCTGTCGCAATAAGGTGACTTCCTGGACCCGCACTTCTTTTACATTTATCCTTCCTACAATCGCCCTGTTACTAGTATCGTGGCGATGGTTTGAGAAGCTCAGGCGATTATGATATTTGTACGTCTCAATCAAAACAGTATTAAAGTAGTCTTCTGCATTCCAAAAGTCCAGACGCCCTAAAGAGATCTTTGCTTACATATGTCAACTATTTACGGTACATTATTTTAGGAATATATTTCTGGACCACATCCAGTCGATTATATACGTTATCTGTTATGCCCCCCAAAACCCTAGTATTATTTTAAATTATGTTCGTAGCATATTTCATTGATATTATTTTGAGAATTTTTGGCATAACAGTAGCATTAATGCCGCATGTTGATTCTTACCATAACATCAAAGTCAACAATTTATACAAAAGGCTACTTGACTTTTTACCTGCTCGGTGTTCAATGTTTAAACTAATTTTAAATACTACCAGAAAGATAGCATTATTTTTTAAGTTTACCCGATTGATAAGAAAATTAGGAGAATTTGTTGTCGTTAAAGACTTCCAGTGAAGTGGGTCTTCTGTTTGCGGGGGTGTAGGGCAGTGTTCTTTAAATGACTGACTCTTTAGTTTATTCTTTTGTGGTATAAAAGCGCTGTACCTCTATGATAGCCGAGTCTTTAGCACATATACTTACAAAATATTTAAATGGGCAACGTGGTCTTAGGAATCTAAAAGATTAATCGTCAAAATTGGTTCATTGACAAAACTGGAAAATTATAAGAATCTCTACATTTCATCCAACTCATCAAATGTAATTTAAAATCTGTTAGCCCAAAGAATATACATTTATTTGAAAAAGAACTCAATAATAAATCATTATGGAATAGCTATATAAAGGCAGAACCACTAGTAGATCTTTGATCAGCTAATGAAAGACATCATGGAGGGCATCAAAAGAAGACAGCTTGGTATGGTAGCATTCTTAGAACAATCAGAAGCCTGTGATTATATACACCACAGTATCTTAGTGTGAAACTTGATGATCTAGGATTTCGTGGTACATCGTTCAATTTTCTTACCTTGTACCTGCAGAGCAGAGAGCAGTGTGTCTTAGGAGTAGATATAGCAACGAAAAAATGTGTTAAGTAAGTGACGAGCAATGAACAAGAGGTTTACTTGTGGTCAATTCTGCAGCCACTATTTTGCCTGATCGTTTATCGAAGTGTTTAATTTATCGATGACATATCAGTAATTGTCAGAAGCAGTTCTTGTGACCGATGTTGTTGTCGTTTGGGTTTGAAATTATTATTATTATTATTACTACTACTACTACTACTACTACTACTACTACTACTACTACTACTACTACTACTACTACTACTACTACTACTACTACTACTACTACTACTACTATTATTATTATTATTATTATTATTATTATTATTATTATTATTATTATTATTATCGACTTTAGCCTGAAGGGCTTTTACACTCCCTCAAAGGGGAATATTCACTCATCCCAGGTTTTTCAGATACCAAAGGGACTGACCTCAGATGGGGCCTTTTCCAAGTTATCGGGCCCTGACCGACAACGCGACACATTCTCATTTCCCAGGAATCTCCGCACGGCGTGGGCAGTTGCAAGTATTAACGCCTTCTGCATAACCTTATAAAGATGCCCTACAAGGCTCAGTCTCTTAACGTTCTCCCGAAGATTCATAGGAACCATACCAGTTGATGGCATGACTATTGGAATCACTCGGACACTATCTGCCCTCCACTGTCTCTTTATTTGTATCTCGAGGTCTCTGTACTTTATGATCTTCTCGTTGTACTTTATCTTTAGATTATTAGTATTTGGAATGGCCACATCAATCAGCATCACTTGGTTGCAGGACTTATCCATGATTATTATATCTGACCTGTTGTGGGCAACTCGTTGGTCTGTGAGCACGGTCCGATCCCAGTACAATCTGTATCCTAAGTTCTCTAGAACAGGCTGAGGAGTGTATCTATAGTAGGGCACCTTACGAAGATTTTAAAGTCCCAGCTTCAGACCCAGTTCTTGATGAATAATTTTAGCAACTGCATCGTGCCTCTCTTTATACTCTGTTGCAGCAAACGCTTGACATCCTCCGGTGACGTGCTAGATAGTCTCTGACGACTGACATCCAAATCTACATTTGTCATCTTGGACCAAATTATCTCCAACCATATACTTCAGGTAGTTTCTTGTTGGGATGACCTGATTTGGTATGGCCATCAAAAACCCCCCTGTCTCTGGAAACTTCTGTCCGGACACCAACCAGTAGTTCGAAGCCAGTTGTTATTACATGTGCCTGGAAGGACTCATTCAGATGTCTCCCATGGAGAGGCCTGTGCATCCAAGATCGCAGCTTATCTTGATCAGTCCGATGGTGACTTTGTATTTCACTTTCTTTTAATTGTAGCGGTGTTGAATCACCTGCCTCAGAAGTAAGCGCCTGCTGATGGAAATATGTACGCAGGTTCACTATCTGCTGGTCCAATTGTTTACCAATATCCAACACTCCTCTTCCTACTTGGTGTCTAGGTAGAGCTACTCGCTCGATAGCACTACGGGGGTGATGCTTTTTGGATTTTGTTAGGAGTGTTCGCACCTTCCATTTTAGAGTTTCGATGTCATTTTACCCCAGTTCACAATCCCAAATGAGTAGCTAAGTGCAGGACATGCATATGTATTCAGAGATTTGGTCAGCTTCTTGCTGTTAAGATGTGAGCGCATCACCTGCTTTACTCGTTTAGTAAATTCATTTGTCAGGTCATTTCTTCATCACCGAGTGTTTTATTTTCCTCGCTTGCTGTACGCCCAGGTATTTATAACACTATTTTACATCCATCGTCGTTCTGCATTTCATGTACACCTGTTTGTATTTTCCCTCTGACTACACATACGGTGCGACATTTGTCAAGCCCAAACTGCATGTCAGTGTCTCTGGAAAACCTTTCAACGATTTTAAGGAGTTATTCCAGTTGGTTCTTTGTGGAGGCCACCAGCTAAAGATCATCCATATATAGCAGATGATAGTTGCTTCCTGTCATTGCTCTTTATACTGAAGCCATGTCTGGTGGAGTTCAGGCGGTTTGATAGTGGATTCAGTACGAGTCAGAACCACAATGGGCATAGCGAGTCGCCTTGAAATAAGCCTCTTCCAATTGGTATCGTGCTGGTTACGATGTTATCACCCGTTTGTACCCGTAACTGAAGCTTTGTTCTCCAGGAAGACATTGTGTGTTAAAGGAACCTCAGGATGTAACTATCGATCTTATTGATCTTCAGTACACTTATAAGCCATTCGTGTGGGACTGAATCAAATGTCTTTTGTAATCCACGTAGGCAGCAAGGAGATTTCTTCGTCCATTGTAAGCTTGATTGCACACAACCGAATCAATTATTAGTTGTTATTTGCATCCTATAGATCCGATAGGCACACCCTATTTGCAGGCTCGCAATTATATTGTTTCGTTCGCAGTTTGCACATATGCGTTTCTCAAGGCAGGATGTAATCAACTTATATAGGGTCGGTATCTGCCGGGGTCTGCAGAACAATACTCGTCCTTTGGCAGAAGATACGTGTCTCCTTGTGTGAAAAACAATAGCAAGTATAACTTCATTTATTAACACCGCCAATAGATGGTTTGTACACCCAAATTTCTTCAGCCAAAAGTTTTGGAAGCCATCAGACCCGGGTGCCTTCCAATTATGAAGCTCTGTAATAACCTCGGAGACTTCATCCGTGGTAAACGGCTCATGATGCAATATTATTATTATTATTATTATTATTATTATTATTTTTATTATTATTATTATTATTATTATTATTATTATTATTATTATTATCATTATTATTATTATTATTATTATTATTATTATTATTATTATTATTATTATTATTATTATTACAAGTTTTTAGTTTACTAATCTTTTGAAGCAAATTACCTAAAGTATGCTGCGACATAATTGTTTTTATAATGAAATGCGTAAGCAATTTTTAACGGGCGTAAGGCGTGCAGAGTATTTACTGAAAAATATTCACACCAAAACAACGAGGTCACAAATTATTCACAAATCCTTATCACAGATCAAGTGAATCTTTTTCGTTTGTTACGAAACGAGGTGTTTTAAAATCTACACTATAATGCATTTGCTGCGTCATTTCGTTTTTTTCAAAGTTGGGTTGGCTTTACATTTTGTTGTATACAAAAGCAATAAATTAAAAACCACCATAAAAGGTGAAGTCTCCTGCTAAATATTCTGTTTTAAATACGAATCTGCACGTGTTTTGTCCAGTTATCAGCGACCTCAAAATATCACTGGGCCTAAAAGTTATGAGTTAACCAGGCGTTAAAGTTCCAGCCCATGTCTCATAAATATTCAAACGATTTCAAAAACACTGCATATAAAACCTTCCATAAGGCAGTAGGTTCGTGATCAGAATTTTAATTAAATTAAAATACTGTTTACGTGATCCAGTGTATCCAATTGAAATGATAAACTAAATTAAATTACCTAATAAATCTCTATTTGCGGTTCACATACACACACACACATATTCATCTCTCGCTGATTCAATACACCCTCCGAAACCCAGACCTCGATCGCATTGTTATTCAAAGTGAGTTTAACAAATAGAGGGAAGTGTTAGACGGCTTATAGCTTGTGCTCATATCTGTGACAACTCTATATAAATACTGGAAGAAGATACAATAGGTCTTGTATAGTATGAGGGCACTACACCATGCCAGCAATAACAACTAGAGCAAGCATCCCCTGGGGTTATAAACTTTCAAACTGCCTGACATTAAGTGAAATATAAAGATGAATATAAAGATGTAGTCTTTTCAGCTTGGATACATGCATAAATTCTCTCAAGGGGACATGTCTGAGAGAAACTACCTCATCTTTATGTATTATTACATCTTTTATAAGATGCTGCAATTCTTGTTGTCTTTTCCTGTACAAGGTTAATATGTCTAATAAAGAAAAATAGATGCTGGTGAAAAATAACATGAAAAACTGTCCACATATATCTCATAAAAGTACAACGCGACGAAAAATAGATGGCAAAAGATTCAAGTACTCTGATTTTGACAATATTAGAATACCAATAATGTCACAACCACAGAAGAGTGCTAAAATTCCATTGCAGAGCGATAACGCTGTATGTGCATGCATTTATTTGTTTAACCAAGTTATTTTTATTGAGAACAAAATATGTCCATTTTTCTGTTGTTAAGTAATTTAAGTTGTTTAACACAAGCTCACAAAAACTTTCATAAGTCTTATATCTTTAATGTTCCTAAACGTCCAAATGTTTGGGGTTGACATCTTTGGGTGATGAATAAAAGGCCTTTTCTTTCCAAACAAATACTTTATTCCTTGTCCCGACGCGTTTCGACCTTACCTAACAGGTCATCCTCAGGGGAATCTATAATTTATAAAAGGCTTGTCAGAAAAACTGAGTTTTCCGGTAGGCTACTTCTGCGAGGGTACAACGCAGGAACATATAAGATAAAATGAGGTAACAACAGCTAACCCCAACACTAAGTCAAAAAGGTTAATAGTTAACATGTCAAGCTACAAAAGCTACAAGAACACAAGTATACGGTCACTAAGTACTACATGCAATAAAATTGAAAAACAACTACAAGTCAAAAAATTAAAATACAATAAAAGGCTAATCTGTCTCTAGATCTTCAAAAATTACAATACGTCTAATATTAAAACTCATAAAGCTTAAAAATTCTCCAAAATTTAAGTTTAAGCTGAAGACAACAACAGGAGTAAGAGCAGACAGCACAAACACCAGCAAGCCATGCAGCCGAGAAGAAACTTTCAGAGAAAATAAAACCTATCAAGTGAATGGGAATTGAAACAGAAGCGAGTTTTTACCGTTGTTTTAAACATGAAAAATGAAAAAACAAAGACGCTAAAAACGAAGGACAGGTCCGGAGTGGGCCAAAATGACCTGACGTAAGGTCGGCTTCTTAATCGAGAATGAAAATCAACAACTGACAGACGTGAGAAATCGACTCGAAAATATACAGACACTAAAAACAAAATGGCAGGTCTGGAAGCCAAGTAGCAGACCCCCTGACTAAGTTGTCTCATTTTGGCCCACTCCGGACCTGTCCTTCGTTATTAGCGTCTTTGTTTTCCGTGGTCGATACGTCACTTCTGTCAAATGTCACTTGTTATTTTCCCTTTTCAGTTTAAGTATCGACCTTGCGCTGAGATGTTCTGCCGGCTTGTGTTCTCCATCACGTGTTATGCACGTTATATCTCACCTTTTAAATTTAAAACAAAAATTCTTTCTTGATTTTCAACAGAGTTGTTATTTTCCAAGTTGTTAGCACTTCTGATACCAAATGGATCAATCCTATAACAACAGATGAAGCATGTTCCTTGGGCATTCAACTGTTTAGTTTTTTTGTCCTGTTTAGCAAGACAAGTAAGTAAGTTCGCCATCTTGGCGCTTTTTTCATTTTTCATGTTTAAAACAATGGTAAAAACTCGCTTCTGTTTCAATTCCCATTCACTTGATAGATTTTATTTTCTCTGAAAGTTTCTTCTCGGCTGCATGGCTTGCTGGTGTTTGTGCTGTCTGCTCTTACTCCTGTTGTTGTCTTCAGCTTAAACTTAAATTTTGGAGAATTTTTAAGCTTTATGAGTTTTAATATTAGACGTATTGTAATTTTTGAAGATCTAGAGACAGATTAGCCTTTTATTGTATTTTAATTTTTTGACTTGTCGTTGTTTTTCAATTTTATTGCATGTAGTACTTAGTGACCGTATACTTGTGTTCTTATAGCTTTTGTAGCTTGACATGTTAACTATTAACCTTTTTGACTTAGTGTTGGGGTTAGCTGTGGTTACCTCATTTTATCTTATATATTCCTGCGTTGTACCCTCGCAGAAGTAGCCTACCGGAAAACTCAGTTTTTCTGACAAGCCTTTTATAAATTATAGATTCCCCTGAGGATGACCTGTTAGGTAAGGTCGAAACGCGTCGGGACAAGGAATACAGTATTTGTTTGGAAAGAAAAGGCCTTTTATTCATCACCCAAAGATTATATCTTTAAAATAAAAGAATCACATCAGTCATTTCATCGCCTAAATATATCTCATTTCTTTTGAAACAAGCCATATAACTATTATGACTAAGAAGTTAGTAGGTATAGATGGTACATTCTGCGCCCTCTGCCAGAAGTGCTTCTCCGCCAGCAAATACGCAGGCGTGTGACGCGACAACGACAAACAAGATGGTGGTTCGATCCTGGAACAGAAGCAGTCTAACGAGAGATGACAAGGTGGCGTCCAAGATGGCTGATGTGTATTAAAAATACTAAGAAGTATAATTTTGAAATAATCTTCTGTTTTTACATGTCAAAATAAAACGGCTGTCATATTGATTTTGCAGAGATTGTCGTATGTAACTATAAGGGTTGACGCATGCGTAGACGAAACATCACTAATTTTTGGTTTAGAGGCATGTGTGAGGTCGTAACATACCCACCTCGACGAGTAGAGTCAAAATAGGGAGAAAAATTGCACCTTGTAAATGTATAGGCGGCAGGCAACTGGAGTGCCAGAGGCTAGCTGCTATCCAATTGCCACCAGCCTAAAAAGTGTTACATGCGATATGTGACGCTTATAAATATTATGGCGAATTGTGCATGCGCAAACTAACGTTTTTTCGTTTTGGGGGTCAGAGCTACATGTACTGTGTCACATTTTCAAAGATCTCGCGATCTAGATTTTTAGCCAGTATCAGTGACGGATCTTTGCGTTGTTATGTCCACTTATGCGAGCCTTTGCGTTTCATATATATATATATATATATATATATATATATATATATATATATATATATATATATATATATATATATATATATATATATATATATATATATTTATAAATCGAAACTGACCCCGGATATGGGTTCTAGGGGTCCTAGTTTGCACTCATTTCAAGAAAGTTTTTCAAAATTCAAAAGTCGGGATATCCTCATTAGTGATTTTCGCTAAAGAGCCGTATAAAACATATTTTTAATCACAAAGAATTCGATAAAACAAACATCGGAATTTTATCATTTAGATTACGCCGGTGAAAAAGTACAAATTGCTAAATTTTCGCTCCCAAAAATTTTAACCAACCGTTGTAAGTTAAATAACATGATAAAAGCTTTTAGAACTAAACAAAGACACCCATTTAATAACATACATAAGCCGGTCCACCGGCCAGGTAAAATCAGTTCAGAATACGAGTTTAGAATAGCAGTTCAGAATTTTTTTTAAATTTCAACAACACACCACGAGGGTTTAGAGCCTAAATACTATCGTACCGTGGGTGTTGACAAGGAGGAAAGAGGCAGCTTGTTAATTCTGGACTTGAAGGTTTGGAGGAGAAGGAAAAGCATGTGCCGGCAAGGAATTCCACAACTTGGAAGTCCTCGGGACAAAAGAGCGGGCATAACAAGATGTTCTATGTCTGGTGACCTAGACAGTAAAAGGGTGCATTCGCTCTGTTCCCCTGGTAGATCTGTTGGGGGCAGCAGGTGGAAGAACTATGGAGGAAAGCTCCTCTGAGCAGTGCCCGTGCAGATATCTATAAAAGAGAGAGAGAGGTCACCAACGACACGTCGGTGGGCAAGGGATGGCAGCCTTTGGGTAAGGGTAGGGTAATCGATGAGACGTATTTCTCTCTTTCGAATGGAGTCCAGGACAGCGAGTGTAAAAGCGGCAGCTGCACCCCAGATGTGGGAGCAGTATTCGAGTTTTGATCTTATTTGTGAAGTATATAAGTTATAGAGATTAGCTGGTAAAAAGTATTTGCGAGCCCGGAAGAGGAAACCTAATTTCTTAGCAGCCGCTGCTGCAATTGATGTGACATATTGGTGCCAATTAAGATTTCGATCCAGAGAAATGCCAACAAAAGAAAAGGACTCATTACTTTGAATAACTTGGTTGTTCACTGTGATGGGTCTAGGGCTGGTGTATGTCTTGTGAGAAAGAAAGTAAGACTTAGTTTTGGTGGGGTTGAATTGTACAAGATTTCTACTTCCCCAGTCTAATATTTTTTGGAGATTCACGGAGACAGAACCCTCCATGAGTCTGCGATCCTCATCTAATTGGGCTAAAGAGACAGGCTTAGAATATTGTATATTTTAGTGGAGGGTGCTGTCGTCCGCGTAACTGTGAACTGGGTTGGATGTGCTAGAGATGAGGTCATTGATGTGAAGAAGAAACAAAGTAGGGGCTAAAGCTGAACCTTGAGGAACTCCTGCATTAATTGGATACAGTTTAGACCATCCACAACAACAGATATGGTCCTGTTGGAGAGGAAATTTGCTGTCCAGGTACAAAGGTTTTGGTGGTGGACCATAGGCCGCAAGTTTACTAAGCAGCGCTGCGTGCCAGACCTGGTCGAATGCTTTGGATATGTCTAGAGCAACAATCTGGGATTCACCGTGTTGTTCCATAGACTTGTTCCAAGAATGGGTGACAAAGGAAAGGAGGTCTGCAGTCGATCTGCGCTGACGGAATCCAAATATATAAATATATACAATGTGTTTCACTTAAGTGGCGACAATTCATCACGGGCCAGCTGATATTTAAAAATGTTTTCTTTAAATAAAGTATTCTAAAAGCTTCCACATCCTGATATGCATTATTTTGAGATTCACTATTCACAAATCACAGATTTCAATATCGTAACTTATACAGAGTGTTTACAACTTGAGTGTAAAAAGTTCGGGACGCAGCAAGTGTGTTATGGTAGTTAATTTTTATTAAATGTTTCAAATTTGAATAACTCAACTTTCTATATACTTAGAAAGTTGAATTTTGGCACGTAGTAAGACCTTTTCCAAGGAAACATATTCACCACAAGTCATTTAAATAACTTTGTAATTTTCAAAGAAAGCAATTTTTTTCTAAAAAAAATATCAAAATTGGAATAACTCAATTTTATATAAATTTAGGAAGTCGGATTTTGGTACGTGGTAAGGCCTTACGCAAGAAAACATGTACAAAAAATTTTATTGAAATAGGTTTGTAATTTTTGAAGAAAAATTTTTTTTGAAAGAAAACTCAAAATTTTCCTGGAATATCTATTCCGATTTTGCTGGCTAACGAACTGATCTAAGCCATTAATAAAAGAAAGGCACCTGCCGAGATTCATCGAAATCGGTTAATTAGTTTTTATTATTAATTATATTATATATAAACATATAACAATTGAAACTGACCCCGGATATGGGTTCTAGGGGTCCCAGTTCGCGCTCATTTGAAAAAAATGTTGCAAAGTCTCACCATCGATGCCTCTGTATTAATGAATTTTTTTAAATAAAAAGTCACTAAAAATGAAAAAATCGACGGTTTTGGTGTGCCCTATGTAACCGATACTGAGCTGCCAATGGATTAAGAGTCCCCTGTTGTATCAATTCGCACGATGTCATCCTCATATCTTACACAGAGTATTCATTATAAATATGGAAACGTACCCTTTTGCAATGTATTACACCATTTGGACTTTGATCGGACCAGCATATTAAATTTTGCGATGACACCACACATTTCTGAATATAGCTAAGTGAAGATTGGAACCTGTGATGAGCACTGATAAGTAAGATAAAAATGTAATTTCTCATCCTGTGATGACGCTAATTTTGTTAGTGAAACGATCGTCAGGTCTTTAAAAAGATGTGTTGTGGTGATTTAGGTTCTCCAACTGTACTTGCTTTGTATATATATATATATATATATATATATATATATATATATATATATATATATATATATATATATATATATATATATATATATATATATATATATATATATATATATATATCAACTATTTAAATGCAAAAAAACTGAGTTACAGATTTACATAAAGTTTAACTGGTGAAAATCAATAGCAGACATTAACTCTTCATGTGGGCGTTACATTGGTACACAATCTCAATTTACTGAAAGTCATATTTACATTATCAAACAAATATGTATGTTCATCAGGCAGGTCTTTGTGTACACATTGATTCACGTTTCCAATTCGAATCGTATTCGTTTATTCATCCGACATATTACAAATGTCAAAAGGAATAAAACGCAAGAACATTACTATAATACACGACAGCTTGATAAATGGGAGTTTATTGTACCAATTCAAGCGATGTTAATAAAAAATTGTACTGAATACATTTCCTTTTATAAAACTGATCGGGTATTATCGAAAATGTATCTATATTAATATCGGATCATGTTAACTATCTCAATGATAACATCGTGAGATGTACGACAGGGTCGCCATCTCGGCGCGAAACCAGAAAGTATGTTGTCACCACAGCTCCAAATAACAGAAAAACTCGGGACGCAGCAAGTGCGTTATGGTAGTGAATTTTTATTAAATGCTTCAAATTTAAATAACTCAATTTTCTACAAACTTAGAGAGTTTAGTTTTAATACGTAGTAAGGTCTTTACTAAGGCAAGATATCCACAAAATTTTATTAAAATAACTTTGTAATTTTCGGAGAAAAAATTTTTTTTTAGAAAGAAAATTTGAAATTTGAATAACTAAATTTTCTCTAAACCTAGAAAGTTGAATTTTGGTACATAGTAAGATACCTTCTGAGGCAACATATATAGTAAATTTCATTAAAAGAGCTTTGTTACTTTCGAAGGAAAATTTTTGTTTTGAAAGAAAACTAAAAAATTTTCCGGAAAACCCCGTCCGATTTTTCTGGATAACGAACTCATCCAAGCCATTAATAAAAGAAAGGCACTCGCCAAGTTTCATCGAAATCGGCTAATTATTTTTGAGTTATCAGACGGATACATATATATATATATATATATATATATATATATATATATATATATATATATATATATATATATATATAAACATATAAAAATGAAACCTATTTACAAATGAACTTTAATAAGATATTATGCTGTGACAATACCTCTCTCAAGCAGTGGCGATTTCTCCTAGTGACCTAGGTGTGCGCCGTACACCCTAAAATATAATCAAAATGTGCACAGTTATATATGTTTTAATTCTTTTTCCCTTAGTCTTAATACACTACATATTTTATGACAATCGATTTAATTTACTTATTTGATTTCATAGATAGTCGGTTAATAGTGACTTGGAATGAAGTAGATACCACGTCTTTTAACATGTTCAGAGAATATGAGTAGAACAAAGCAACTGGGAATGAATTCGGTCAGTCCCCCAGGCACGTGTTTAACATAGTGAGGCAAATACCATTGATTTTAACACTGCAGTGAGCTATAAAAATTTGATTAACTCAGTTTTCTATAATCTTAAAAAGTTAATTTTGGTATGTAGTAAGATATTTCCTAGGACAAGATATCCACCAAATTTCTTTAAATTAACTTTGTAATTTTTGGAGAAAAAATATTGTTTCAAAAGAAAATTTAAAATTTGAATAACTCAATTTTCTCTAAGCTTAGACAGTTGAATTTTGGTACGCAGTACAATCTCTCCTGAGGCAACATATATACTAAATTTCATTAAAACAGCTTTGTTACTTTCGGAGAACATTTTTTTTCGAAAGAAAACTCAAAATTTTCCCAGAAAACCCCGTCGGATTTTTCTGACTAACGAACTCATCCAAGCCATTAATAAAAGGAAGGCAATTGCCAAGTTTCATCGAAATCGGTTGGTTATTTTTTGAGTTAGCGGTTGGATACATACATACATATATATATATATATATATATATATATATATATATATATATATATATATATATATATATATATATATATATATATATATATATATATATAAACATGATGGATACATATATATATATATATATATATATATATATATATATATATATATATATATATACAGGGTGAGCCACGGTGGATGGAGTATTAAAAGTATATGGAGAATGAATCAACCGATTGCTCTGAAATTTTGGTTACGGATGTAATGGCGTATGATCTCTCGACCTAAAATATTTTTGAAAATGCAGTGTTGCCACATATACGTAAAACTGGCAACATCTTCGTAATTTTAAATGGAACACCCTATATATTTTTGCTTTTTTTGAATTGTCGTCTCTTTTTGAGTAACTTTTGTTGATATTTTCCTATACCTATCTCAAGTCGTTTTCGAGATAATAATTATTTTCTGAATTTATTACCAAAAATTTGACTTTCATTAAATCGTGTTTTCTCCTACCGACGAAGCGATTTAAAGATAATTTTTTAGCTACGGTTAGGCAAGGTCTAGGGGCATCTCCTCCATTAATCAAATCTTTAGAATATCATACAGGGTGAGTTAGAGAACGCTTTCTATAAGTGACTCGGAGAAATGCACGAAAGTCATTTTTTTTAAATACAACGCCCTGTAGATTTTCACACTTTTTGGATCGTCTTCTCTTTTTGAGTAACTTTTGTTAATATTTCCCTATACCTATCTCAAGGCGTTTTCGATTTATGGTCACTTTTCTCTAACCTATCCAAGATTATTGGTCTTTTTGTATATCATAATGGGTGGGCCATGAAATTTCTATTTTGTCAATTTGACATGACAACAGACATGCTGTTTATCTAAATAAATTTGACTTTAGTTATATTTACATTCAATTTGAATAGCTATAGCACAAATATGGCAGAAAATAATTATACAAACACAGTTTTAATGGATTTGTTTATTATTCATGGACAGTGCAATAAGATTATCAGCAGAACTTGTAGAAGATTTAATGATAAATATCCGAATTTGCCGCAGATGAATAACAGAAAGTTTCTACGAATTCATAGAAATTTTATAAAATCTGGTGCGTCGTTAAGAGATGCAAGAAATCTACCCAAACCTGTGACATCTGACGAGGTAAATGAAATCAATGTGCTAGCGTATTTTCATGCGAATCCCCAGTATTCCATACGTTGTGCTGAACAGGATTTAGGATTGCCATATTCATCCATTCGAAGAATACTAGTAAATCATAAAATGCATAATTATAAATTTACAAGAGTTCAATTTCTCACGCCTCAGGATTATCTACAGAGAATAGAGTTGTGTGAAATGTTAGTTGTGCGTATGCAAGAGGACCCCAATTTTTTAAAGAAAATGATATGGACTGATGAATCCAAATTTTCTAGGGAGGGGATTTGTAACACACGAAATCGTCACTATTGGGCCACAGACAACCCCCACGTTACTAGAGAGGCTGGTTTTCAAGTCAAATTTAGTTTAAATGTTTTTTGTATGTTATTGGATGACAAAATAAAATATTACATATATGACGAAAAATTGAATTCCAGAAAATATTTAGATATAATTAGAACAATTGTGGAAGGCTTCCTTGATAATCTGTCAATTGAAACATATAGAACTTGTTGGTATTAACTCGACGGGGCTCCTGCACATTGTACATCCGAAATTAGTATGGAGTTGGACCGGCTTTTCGATGACCGTTGGATCAGACGTTTGGGACCGTGTAACTGGCCTGCGAGGTCCCCTGACCTTACCCCGTTAGATTTTTATCTTTGGGGTATTCTTAAAGATCGAGTTTATAAAACTCCAGTCCACAACAGGGCAGAATTAGAACGTCGAGTGATTCAAGAGATTGAAAACTTGGACCCCGCTGAAATAAGAGCTGCTACAACAAACGCCGTGCATCATCGTATACAAAAGTGTCTGGAAGTTAACGGTCAACATTTCGAACAATTATTATAGTTTTAAGATTTTTATACATATTTATTACTGTCATTGGTATTATTTGTTATTGCTACTTGGCCTTTTTTACTATTATCGCTGATTAGGTATTAGTTTTTCCAAATACTGATAGTGTTATTGTTCTCATAACGACGAACCAAAATTTATAAAATTCCTATGAATTCGTAGAAACTTTCTGTTATTCATCTGCGGCAAATTCGGATATTTATCATTAAATCTTCTACAAGTTCTGCTGATAATCTTATTGCACTGTTCATGAATAAAAAACAAATCCATTAAAACTGTGTTTGTATAATTATTTTCTGCCATATTTGTGCTATAGCTATTCAAATTGAATGTAAATATCACTAACGTCAAATTTATTTAGATAAACAGCATGTCTGTTGTCATGACAAAGTGACAAAATAGAAATTTCATGGCCCACCCATTATGATACACAAAAAGACCAATAATCTTGGATAGGTTAGAGAAAAGTGACCATAAATCGAAAACGCCTTGAGATAGGTATAGGGAAATATTAACAAAAGTTACTCAAAAAGAGAAGACGATCCAAAAAGTGTGAAAATATACAGGGCGTTGTATTTAAAAAAAATGACTTTCGTGCATTTCTCCGAGTCACTTATAGAAAGCGTTCTCTAACTCACCCTGTATGATATTCTAAAGATTTGATTAATGGAGGAGATGCCCCTAGACCTTGCCTAACCGCAGCTAAAAAATTATCTTTAAATCGCTTCGTCGGTAGGAGAAAACACGATTTAATGAAAGTCAAATTTTTGGTAATAAATTCAGAAAATAATTATTATCTCGAAAACGACTTGAGATAGGTATAGGAAAATATCAACAAAAGTTACTCAAAAAGAGACGACAATTCAAAAAAAGCAAAAATATATAGGGTGTTCCATTTAAAATTACGAAGATGTTGCCAGTTTTACGTATATGTGGCAACACTGCATTTTCAAAAATATTTTAGGTCGAGAGATCATACTCCGTTACATCCGTAAACAAAATTTCAAAGCAATCGGTTGATTCGTTCTCTATATACTTTTAATACTCCATCCACCGTGGCTCACCCTGTATATATATATATATATATATATATGTATATATACATATATCGTACCGATAACTCAAAAAATAATGGACCGACTTTAATGAAATTTAGTAAGTGCATTCCTTTTGTAAGTGGCTTGGATAAGTTCGTTATCCAGGAAAATCGGACCATTTTTTCCTGGAAAATGTTGGGCTTTCTTTCGTAAAATTTTTGTATCCCCGAAAATAGCAAAGCTAATGGCAACCAAATTTGGCGCTTAGGTTTACGCTTTTAAACTTACACTACGTGCCAAAATTCACATCTCTAGGTTGAAAGGAAAAAATATAGACGTTTAAAAAATATTTTGGGTGCCACTGATGACCAGAGAAATGCACAAAACAAAAATATGTTGTATGGATAACAAGGAGGATTATATAATACATACAAAGATTAGGTTTCCTTGATGTAAAAAGGTGTAACAGAAAAATTACTTTGAAAATCTGATAGTTTTTCTTCTTTAAATGTCGAGTCGCGATTTAAAACGTCAAAATTTGCAATTTTGCGAACCTGAAATAAATACGGTCTATACAAAGCAGATTTCATAATTAACGTGTCTCCCAAAGCCTTAAGTTACAGCGTCAACCATCATTGTCCTTCGTTTTGCTAAAATATTTGCAGAAAATTCATTTCAAAAATACCCATTCTCTGACGTTTTGGCAGTAGATTTTAGTAAATGCAGCGTTCACTAGGATCCCTAAAATAAATAATGTCAAACAGGCAACAGCAATACCACATTGAGTACATCGGCTCGATCACTGAAGTTTAGCAACTCCTGTCGCGGTCAGTACCTGGATGGGTGACCGCCTGCGAACAACGTGTGCAGTAACCTTTTTGTTTAAATAATCAGTTCACTATATTTTTCTTCTTTTAGGTAAATTTCAGTAACTTTTTCCATAATACAGAACTTTTAATATATACAAATACCTATTTCGCAAAAACACTATTTATTAGGTGTGTGCCTCTAAATAAGGAATTCAGTTTAATCAAATTCAAATGCTTTGCGGTATTGGGGAATTTTAGCCTGTTGAGCTAGGCTTTACTCTACGTGATACATAACATTAAAGAAAGAAACAAGAAAAATTCGGGACTCAGCAAGTGTGGTATTGTAGCGAATTTTTGGGAGAGATCGGCTCAGTTCAAAAAGATTAAGCAATGCTTTGTTTTAAGTAGATAGTAGAAGACCTCCGGTCTCTACCAGTTTTAAGCTGATCTTTAATGTATTGAATTTCGACCACGAAATTATAATGCATGTTTACAAGAAAAGAAATTCGGGACGCAACAAATGCGTTATGGTATCGAATTTTTATAAATGCTCTAAATTTAAATAGTTCAATTTGATATTAACCTATAAGGTTCGTTGGCCGGTAACCTAGTTTTTTCGGGACTATTTTAAGTTTATTTTCGAAAAATTTTTACCCTTTCAAACAATTAAGTTATTTTGATGAAATATGGTACATTGTTTCTACTAGATATAGGTTATACTGGTAACCAAATTTGATGCATGATCTCTAAAAAAACATATTTACTATTTAAAAGGTTTTTCTGAAAATTTAATACCATAATGCACTTGATGCGTCTAAGCTTTTTTGTTTTGTGTAAGCGCTTGTTCGTCAAAAATTGAGGTCACTTTGATGTTGGCATTGTTATAGATATTGCGCTGTTCAAAGTAAGTATAGCTATTATGTGTTTTCATGCGCAGATATTTCACTTTACCACTATGAAACCACAAAATTTATGTTAGAACAATACATACATAACATATAAGTCAAGTACTTAAATATAACAAAGTTTACACTTGTCGTTGGTTCAATGCCTCGGCTTGTCTCTCTCAAATCTCAGAGTTGTATGGTTGAATCGCCCTCTATGTTTTTTTAATTATTACTTTTAATATTCAATTACATTGGCATTTTAAACTTGATATAAGAAATCAATAGGAATCTGGTACAAAATAATATACAAGTATGTATGTATATATATATATATATATATATATATATATATATATATATATATATATATATATATATATATATATATATATATATATATATATAATATATATATAAATATATATATATATATATATATATATATATATATATATATATATGTATACACCTCGATTTTCATAAAATAGTTTGGGCTAGTTATTAGGTAATCACCTTTAAATGGTTATGGGACAAAACAAAATTTGCTGATGCAGTGGAAACCTAAGGTTATGTTATTCCTTTGTCACCATTTAAAACTGGGTTGCGGAATTTAAAAGAGGACCATCAAGCGCTAAAGATAAGTACCCTTCTCAGAGTCCAATTCTATGACCGCTTCGAAATGGAAGTTTGAATATATATAATTTTTTTTCAAAATATTTGTAGTTGTGTTGTACAACCAAATTAGGTTTTAGGAAAAATCGATCTACATCTCTAGCAGTAAATAGCCAGGTGGATGATGTTTGCATGGGCTTCGAGAAGGGTGAGCATACCTCTGCACAGTTTCTCCACCTGTCTTATGCATTTGACTGTGTCTCTCATGATATTTTAATAAACAAGCTTCAGTTCTACGGCTTCGATACCGACAGTATCAGTTTTTTAAAGTCATACCTGGAAGACCGATCTCACTTTGTGTCAGCTTAAGGTGAAAAATCACCTACATTAGATCTAAAATACGGTGTGCCACAGGGATCGGTACTTGGGCCTATTTTATTCTTGATATACATCAACGACCTACCAAAATCAACTGACTTGGGTAATTTTGTTCTATTTGCTGATGATACGACTTTTGTTTTTTCAGATCCAAACATCAATACAGTACACTCTACCATTAGCAGAATTAAAGGTGTCTGTCAGGATTGGTTCTCGGCAAATCAGCTTAGCTTGAACAGCCTAAAATAGAGTCTTTATTGTTTTCGTTAAAGCACAATCTCGTCATTGGACTAACACCGAGCCTGTGAAGTTCCTTGGAGTTATGGTCGACAGCAAGCTGATTTGGGACTCACATTGCATCTATGTATGTCAGAGGGCATCCCGTGGCATATTTCTCCTGCGGAGTCTTTCGGCCCAACTCTCTACTCCCGTCTTAAAAAGTGCATACTATGAATGTGTGAATAGTGTCTTAAGTTATGTCATTCTGGTATGGAGGCACTCACAACACTCTGAATTTGTTTTCGCAACCCAACGTAAGGCAATCCGAATCCTGGCGGTTTGGGGTATAGAGGTGACTGTCGTGGCCACTTTTGAAGCTTTCAGATACTTACAATACTTTGTGTCTATATTTTGCAGTGTCTTTTATATGTTAAGTGCCACGAATCAGACTTCACTAGGCACAGTACCGTTCACAGTCTTCTTACGCGCGGTAAAGATAACTTCGCAGTCGATTTCATGCGCTTAAAAATAACAAGGAACGGGACCAACCACTAGGGAATGAAATTTTATAACAAACTCCCTTATAATATAAGAAATTTACGTTACAACAGATTCAAGTCTGCCATTAAGAACATTTTGGTAAGAAATGCTTTTTATTCATTTGATGAGCATTTTGCTTTCGCATAAAATAAACGCTCCACGCTATGCATGGATATTGTTGTATAGCGGGACTCTTGTTGACTTGTTCTGTTTTGTGCTTTTTTTTTGTGTTGTTTTTGTTTGGATGTTAATCCACATTTTTATGTTTCTGTATATCCATGCAGGTTTTAATTGTGTTTTTTGACCTATGCTGCTGATTTGTATGTATATTTGTGAATAAGATGTATGTTATCACTTTTGTGATTTCGTTTGTACGCATAAATACATGAGCTGTGTAATGCACGACTGTGCGAAGACACCAATAAACAATTATTATTATTATTATTATTATTATTATTATTATTATTATTATTATTATTATTATTATTATTGTTATTATTATTATATATGGACCCTGAGAAGACATGACGTTTTGAACAATCCACACTTTTGGCACTATTTACTTTCGGATGTCAAACATTCACAGCTTATTCATAGAGCATCATAGAGTGGGTACCATAGAGACTAAATTTATTTTTCCTGGCAGGAAGGTTTTTAGGTTAAGTAGATATTAATATATATACACATCTCCGTGGTGCAGTGGAACGAGTGTTTGGATGCTACACAGAGTGTCCGGGTTCGATTCCCGGTGGTTGCAGTTTATGTCACTGTGTGTTGGGTGTGTGTCCGTGAACTTTTCTAGATACCCCCCCCCCCCACACAAGCTGCTCGGAGCTACCGGACGGGATGGTGTCATTTATGTGGTGCCATTTATTTATATACCTTCGTATCAAACGCTCTCGCTAGGTCGATAAATATCATGGCGCGGGTTAGCCACGAACTACTGTGGTAAAGATTTTATCTGTTGATTAAACAATTGCATCACCTGCAGAGTTGTCCCTTCTAAAACCGTACTGCTTTCCTAACGTCAGTTGGCACGTGTCAAGGAATCCTAAAATTGGATCTTCAAATGTTCTTTTTCAAAACCACGATTGATTTCTACACCACTGCTGGTATAACTTTGTAATTAACATGTTTGTAGTGTTGGTAAGAATAAGAAAATCTTAATCACTAATGTAAGGAAGGTATTTTCTATCCCTGGTCATAATGTCATTTTATTATAAAAGAATTCTGTACATATTTAATGGACACGTTCTCAGGTGAATACGTTTTACTAGTCAGAGTATTCCCATTAGATCTAAAGTGTCAAGCGATGAGCGTTTAAAAATTGTTTACTTAAATATACACGTGCGGTGTGTGTGGTTATAATGCAGCCCTCTTAGACCCAAGGGCCTCGCACTATTCATTTTATATTCCGCTTAGTGTCGGTTGAAGTAAACCATACCTACACATTTGTGCGTTAGCTATTACCTGAGCTGCATTAAAATGTGCTCGATGTTAGTGACATTTACAGTGCACGTTATATACCTTCATAAAAGGTGAGTCCTCTCACAGAATGCATATTCGTGTGTTTATTGTACAGCCATTCGTTGCCTAATTATAAATTGAAAAGTAATTTTAATAAGTATATGATGTAAGGGTGGTTTTAGGTAATCATTTAATAAATAACTTTTTTAAAAATAAACTGTAGCTAGAGTTTAAAGTCTGTTTGTTATTTATACGAGGCTAAGTTATAAATTGAGAAGTAATTATCTGATTCAAATAAAGGGGCTTTATGAAATAATTTAGGAATTAGCCAAGTTTAACTTAGGTTATTTACTTATACGAGGTTAGGTCAATATTCATAAATTAAGTAAGAGTTGAATTATGTCAGTTTGCTTAGAGTAAATAAAGTAGAGTCTGTTTGAAAGTAAATTGATGATAGTTTGGAAGGTGTGAGGGGCACCTTCGCTGTTTGCTTACCCAGTAGGGCGTCATACTGGTAGAGGCGTTGGGTTTAGGCCCAGGTAACGTAACCGCAATACGGTTGTTTGTTTGCATCGATGGATACAGCTGAACTGGCTCTAGGTATCCATTGCCCCTACTCCCGTCCATAGCTGGATATTGGAGGGAACTCATCGTAGAGAATACTCCGATGCGTCTATTGCACTTCTCAGTATGCGCGGTGGTACCGTTGTTGCATTTTTGGTCGATCTGGTAGCTTGACCGAGACACTGTGGTCAGTTCACCCGTTGGTCTCATTGCAGGTGTCAGGCCCAGTGTAGGAGTTGGGCTACTTGGAGAAGGGCACACCCTGGAGTGTGCATCGTGCACCCATTGAAACTCTCGGTATCCAACGAGCACTCTAGGTAAGGCATTCTGTGCCTCATTGCACACCTGGAAGCCGGCACTGACCTGGTGTCGGGTACGGCACCCAATTAAACACACAAGCTAAACTATTGGTTAAGTAATTATTATTATTTGGGTAATTATTATTTGAGTAACTATCGTGTGAGTAACTACTTAAGTAATTATTGTCTGAGTAATTATTGTTTGAGAAGCTGATTGTTGAGCAGTTAGAGACGATGTTAAAAAGCAGTTCCGAGGCACTGATGTGCGCTTTTAAGAGATGATGATGTGGATCAGTGTAGCCTTGAGTAGGAAATGCTGTTAATGTTGAAGTTGCTCAGTGGAGCATTATGTGGAAACTGCTCTTAATGTTAGTTTGCTCAGTGGAGCTTTGAGTATAAATAGTTATTGATGTTGAGTCGCTCAGTGGAGCGTGTGATTGGTAAATGATTGATAAATTAATAATTGAATGCCCCCCGTATATATGTTAGGTTGTGCTTTAGATGAACAATGGTGTGTTCAGGTATATTTTAATTACAGGTTAGTGATGTTGTTACTGGACACATTTGGCACCTGCTCGCCCGACTCATTACGCCCGTACATTAAAGCTTTGCCATCATTCTGACAAGTAATAAACCTTTTGCCTTTTGCATGATTACTCTTAAGTAGATAACACAACTGCTAAGTAATATATCGACTGGTGATTGATTGTTGAGCTATGTAATTATATTATGTGACCGTTGGTCGATTGTTAGTAATATAAGAGGTTACCTCTATTGTTTACTAAGAGGGTTTAAACCTTGTGTCATCGAAGGGTTGCGTTCGATATAATTATTCAATATGTATGAAAAAAAGCTACCCCTTACACTAAACAATTAGGCTTTACAGGAAAAGTAGCGTTATACTTCCACCCATTACAAATTTCTGGTTAGTGATTAAGATCAGTTTCTCAAGTTACTGTTATTCCTTAGCTTGGTCTTGCTTGACGGCTTTAGTGATATCTACGGTCAAAGACTGATTATATTATTATGTTACCGTCCAGTTAAAATATATTCATCCGAAAAAAAGCATGTTTAAACGCACTTCCGCATCACTGGAACATATTTTGTAAACAATAGGACAACATAATCAGCAAATAACGGCTGCAAAAACAGAAGGAAGATACAGCGTATCGAAGGAAGCTGCATCGTTACGTGACAGATTACATTGGCATCTGACACTGAAATAATGAACAGCGTTTTCCAACAGTTCATTCAAATTTCAACCGGTTTAATATATCAGGACGTCATAGCAACACAGCCATCTGCGATACCGGCGCACCAGTTCAACATGCGAGATATGAATTTCTCCTCGGAAATTTTTAACAAGATATAAAACGAGTGACACTGTGACGTATTTAATTAAATATTTAATTAACTGTGTAGGGCAGGACGTGTGCTGACTCTGTTTGCATAACAATGAAAAACATATGGTTGTAAAACGTTACAGTTTCTTTAGAATGTGACGAGATAATGAGCAAGGTTAAATGAAATTCATATAGCGCTGATGCGGCAAAGGCCTTATATTGAAAATTTTTATAAAAATATTTTGAATCTCAAAAAATTAAAAAAGAATTAGTTTTGGAAATACAAATTGGTTTTGATCGGGTTGGCTAACAAACTAATCCAAGAAATTAGCAGAGAAGGAATATAATTTGGAGGATACCCCTATTTTGTAACTAGCTTAAATAAGTTTCTTGGCAAGTCGGATCAAATCAGTTTTTCTGGAAAAATTGTGTGTCTTTTCACAGAAAATGTTTGTATCTTGAAAAAAAATGCAGTTATTTTGTTTAATTTTTAGCACATACTAAATTTTGAATATATATATATATATATATATATATATATATATATATATATATATATATATATATATATATATATATATATATATATATATATATATATATATATAGCCCCCTTTATTTGGCTTTAAGTTTCAGATTCAAAATGCTGGCATGGAATAAAAGAATAAAATGTATTCAGATTCTTTACTTGTATATATATAATTCATTTACAGTTCGTAATCTCAAGTTTAGTAACTCGTAGATTTTCGCCCCCGCGACCAAGATGTCTAGCTCGGGGGTAAAAAGCACTGGACACACAAATATTAATACTTAAAACTAACAAACAATATACTAGGGCCGAAACATTTCAACTTTTCAGTAACTGCTACACTTTGACGTCAAAAGGTGCAAATTTCACATTATAATTGTTATTAGGCAAACGAAACTAACACACACATCTTAAGTGCTATTTGGTAGGAGCAAAACTTACATTCTTAGGATAAACATGAACACCAGCTGGTAATGTTCATGATTTCAACTTTTAAGCTAATTACATCTGGCAACTTGTGATAAATGTCTACACAGGATGCAAACACATATTATTCTAGATATTGAATTTAATCAAAAATAACTCTGGCAACCCTGAACTGACCACATAAACTCTCAGTGTTTCAACTCAGCTTAAATACAGTAGGCTTGACAACATTTTAAATGTATACATTATTTTCCTGCTTAAAATTAAGGCAAAGAACATTCCAGCTTTTAAGTTTTAATTTACATCAAACAAGTGTGGCAATATCTAAACGAATAATAATTCCTTTAAATAGTGTACGGACAGGTAAACCTACAGGACTCATGATCAGATTACACATGTTATATTTTGACAATATTTAAATGTATTATTGATTTTCTTTAAGAATAATTTTCGATGCACCAAGTTTAATAAAAGTATCGAACCCTGCACTGTTACGACTGCCCCATAGCACCCCCCCCCCCCTGCTCCTAGATAGCACTTTCAAGGCACGCGAATTTTGTTTAAGGCCGGGAAATTTACAGGATCATCGGCACGACTCATAACAATGTTCAACTCACTGTCTGATGCATCCTTTTTCGGTCTGTCAGGCTGCTGCATGGTCTCTACTCGGGGACGGCTGCTCGTATCCTGGGTTTCGCCTAACGGAGGGGACGGTTCTCACATTCTGGGTTTCCGGATAGGAAAGAGCAGACCCGAGAAATAGAACTGCGTCCGGTATTACCCTGCACTGAGGCGAAGTGGAGGCTTTTCAGAGAAAGAAGATCCCCTACCCCTTTCACCGTGTGCGGGAATATGGCACTGGTATTTGGTGCTTTGCAAGTTCTTTAGTACGGGGGGCGGTTGCCTCGCGGGGAATGCTAGCCGAGTTCTCCGTTTCGACACTTATGTGCGGATTCTGGCACTTGGCGTTTACCACAAAATTACCCTTCGAGTCAAGGTAGGTTTTGAATATCGCGAAAAGGAAGACCAGCCGAGTTTTCCTGCTTCGACACTAGTGCTCGTGTTCTGGCACTTGGCGTTTTACCACAAGATATCTCTTTGAGTCAGGGCAGGTTTTGAATATCGCGAAAAGGAGGACCAGCCGAGTTTTCTTGCTTCGACACTAGTGCTCGTGTTCTGGCGCTTAGCGTTTATCACAAGATATACTCTTCTAGACAAGGTAGGTTCCCGGAGGAGGACACACTTTGAAGACCAAAGATTCTAGCCTGCTATCGTCCGCGTATTTATATCGGTTTCGTTCCCCTTCCCGTGTAATGAGCTATAATGCAGCCCCTGTTGTTAAAGTCGACAGCATATCAAACGTTTGTACCATAATCGACCTTATTGCGTCCCGCTCGTGATTTGTAGCGTGGCTCCCCTCTATCATGTGTACACGTCCCACATAGAAAATTTCCATATGTTTGGATCCCTTTTACGAAGTTTAAGCGAAAAAAAAAGAATTTTGAAGTTTTTCGTCGATACGGTAGTTCCACACGTTGTTACGATGTCGAAGTAATTGTTGTCCAAAATCTGGATCATATTTATCAGAGTTTGCTACTTTAGATAGCGTAAGACTAAAATTCAATTTCAAATTTACGTAGCTATTAAATTGCTCCATAATATAGAGATATGTAATTCAAAAACTATTTCTTTAAGTTTTAACGAATTTACTAATAAAGAACTGTTGACCACTGCTAAATAATATTGATCACTTAAAGTTAAGGCATGGCAGAAATGAACTGAGCGGCTTTGACAAAAATCATGTTTTTAAAGTGAGAGAATTTACCAGCTTTCATGTCTTATCGTCAAACGATACAATTGCATGCGTTTTAAAAATTCCTATCCTACATTCCAATCCTGGTTCTTATTTATGTGTTTATTCCATACCATAAAATTTGATTCTCCTGATACCACCCAGCTGATACTATTTGGAAACACCCTCTTCAAATTTATGGACCCAAGAGAGGTGCCCCTTTATACTATACGTGGTTATATGCAATAATCGCCCATAAGAAAAACACTCTAGGCTGGACAGCTTCAAAAATTGCACTTTTGTCAAAGTAATAAGCCCGTACGAAATATTGGCTCAGCTACAGAATGGACATAGCCACTAGCTCAGCAACCACTATTGTCGAAAATGGCGAAAGATCGTTACAACGAAAAATCTTCCAAGGAAACGAACTAGTGACAGTCCTCAATCCCTGCAAAGTCAAAATCAATGGGGAAATATATGAAGACGTTGCTGCCAAGAGTTGCGATCGACACCTGAACATCATATCAATTTTAAGCTAATTCATTTAAAAAAGAACAAGAAGATAAAAGAAGTACTGTCTCGAATACAACAGCATCAATTGTATCTCCGACCGTCCATGCAGTATTCTCACTTAGGCATTACCATTGGTGTGACCATTGTTGTTACCATTGTACTTCCCTTTCTTAAGAAGAAAACTTCAGAGCATCCTATACAAATCCAATAGAGAAGCCCAAACCGAAGAATCTCACAATACGAGGACGTGTTAAAGATTTATGTGTGAAGGTTTACGCCCCTGTATATTCTCAACATCATACTTAATACGGCGAACCCGGAAACCATGCATCCTCAAGTTTAGTGACTTTGTACAAGAGTGCTGATTACGATGTTTGCATTTATGTTAATTCTTTACACATTATTTCATTCAATCGCTGTAACTTCACTTGCTCACATGTTTGTTTGAATCACACATTTTATAATAGATTTTAGACTGTAACAATTGTACAACTTGAATAAATATTTTTTTTCGGGCAATTTCTAACGAAAAAACATAATAATAATACTAATTATATATATATATATATATATATATATATATATATATATATATATATATATACAGTGTGGAACAGCCAAATGGAATAAATTCGATAACGGATAAATGAGGGCGTGTTGGGAAAAACGCTTGGACACGTCGATTTGTATTTTTAACTGCGCATCTTTTTCAAGAAAAAAAAATTATATAGGGTGCGTCATGTGACAGTGGCCAATACCAACTTTCTTATTTTAAATACAAGCCCCTGTATATTATTAATTTTTTGGATTCTTCAGAAAATTCTAGACATAATTCATGTACAATGTTCTATACTTATCTTCAACTGTTTCGGAAATATTAAGTATTTTCAGATTTATTACAAAAATTAACATTAAAAATAGAAAATTATTTTATTTCACAAATTCGCTACATTGCATTCAATACTTATTTGATAATGAGAAAGTAAACAAAAACCATTCCTGCGTTTCTTTTTACTGATATGAAATGAAACAAAAACAAAAACAGTTTTCTTTCTGTTCGTATAAAACTCGTAGCCTTAGCAACTTGTTGTCTGCCTGCATGACAGTAGTGATTAGTGTCAGTGCTATTGTCGTTTGAATTTCGTTAACTGTACGTAATAATATCAGAAAAATGGTTCATTTAACAGAAATGCACAAAATAACCATTCTACAAATGATTGGTTATGGAGATAACACACGGACACAGATGGAAGTGTCTCGCTTATTTCACGAAAAATTTCCAAATTTGCCGCCTGTATCCCAAGGAACAATTAGCAAAATAGAAAAGCAGTTTCGCGAGCTTGGTCATGTGAGACAGATAAAAAAAGTAGCTGCCAATGCAGTAAGTGATGATACGAAATTGGATATTACGCTTGAGTTTCAAGAAAACCCACATACTTCTGGTCGACAAGCAGCCCAACTATTCAACGTTAGCCACACAGCAATTTTTCGAACATTAAAGGAAAGTAAAATGCATCCCTATAAAATGATACCAACTCAGGAGCTCATGGAGGACGATTTCGATAGGAGAACGTATTTTTGTGAACAAATGATGGCAATGTTAGATAACAATGTGATCCAATTAGAAGATGTTTTGTTTTCTGATGAGAGCACATTTACACTTCACGGTCATGTTAATCGTCAAAATTGCCGCTATTGGTCTAATGAGAATCCTCATTGGATGAGAGAGGAACATACGCAATATCCTGAAAAAGTTAATGTTTGGGCAGGAATTGTTGGAAATCATATCGTAGGTCCCTTTTTTATTGATGGCAACTTGAATGGGGATAAATATTTAGAACTGCTCCAAAATAATGTCGTGCCAACTTTGACAAACTTATATCCAGATCCAGCAAACCCACAAGTTCCTGCCAATAAAATATGGTTTCAGCAAGATGGAGCACCGCCCCATTACCAAATCAATGTCCGGCAGTACCTGAACCAAATTTTTCCAAATCGGTGGATAGGGAGGCGCGGATCGATAGAATGGCCAGCACGATCTCCTGATCTGTCGCTATTAGACTACTTTTTGTGGGGATATGTCAAAAGTATTGTATACAAAACTAAGCCCCTCAACTTAGATGACTTTAAAAAGACGAATCACGCTTGCGATTAGATCAGTCACGCCTGAGATGTTGAGTAATGTTAGAAGACATTTCTATACCAGATTAGCATGTTGCCAAGATGTTCGTGGCGAGCATTTTGAACATTTACTACATTGACATTAATTTTTTTTTGTTTTTTTAAATTATTAAGAAATAATCAGTATTTCTTATTAGAATTTGTGAAATAAAATAATTTTCTATTTTTAATGTTAATTTTTGTAATAAATCTGAAAATACTTAATATTTCCGAAACAGTTGAAGATAGGTATAGGACATTGTACATGAATTATGTCTAGAATTTTCTGAAGAATCCAAAAAATTAATAATATACAGGGGCTTGTATTTAAAATAAGAAAGTTGGTATTGGCCACTGTCACATGACGCACCCTAAATAATTTTTTTTTCTTGAAAAAGATGCGCAGTTAAAAATACAAATCGACGTGTCCAAGCGTTTTTCCCAACACGTCCTCATTTATCCGTTATCGAATTTATTCCATTTGGCTGTTCCACACTGTATATATATATATATATATATATATATATATATATATATATATATATATATATATATATATATATATATATGTATATACTCAAAAAAGCAAACGCGATTTTGATGAAATTCGGTATGCGTCTTTTTTTATAAGTGGCGTAGACAAGTTTGTTCACCAGAAAAATATGACTAGTTTTTCCGGGAAAATTTTGAGTTTTTTTCTGCCTCAGGGCTCGTCCGCGTCTTTACCGCCCCGATAGCACCGCAGCCTTTGGCTTATTGTGCATGCCCTTTGTGTTTTCTACTCCACCCATTCCAAAATCACTGTGCCTTGAACTAGTCTGCACAGCAATTTGTAGGGTGACGTTTTATATTGCTCTGTCTCCGGTCTAGGCTGACCGTAGATCAGTTGCCTTTTGCGGTCCAAAGTTTTATACTCGCACAAGATGTGCTGGGTTTATTCCTCCCCCTCGCCGGAGAGTCTGCATGCCAGGTCCCCCTCAAACCGCCCCATTTTATGCAGGTGCTAAGATTTAGCAGCTCCACAGCTCAATTACTGACTTCCCATGTCTGAGCCCTGGACAGTCTGCCCAGTAAACCTTGTGTTCTTTCTTGACCCATGACTTAATGCCTTTCCTGGTAGTGCTCTCTGTCACGCCCAGAACCGGTTCTGGTCCCATGAATGGTTATGCTGATCCTCCCTTCGCGAGAATGTCAGCTTCTTTATTGCCTTCGACCCCCGAGTTACCCGGAACCCAAATTAGGGTCACCTCGTTCTGCCCAACTAGGTCGCTCGTCTCGCCTCGTCTCGGCATTCACTTACCAGCCTGGTATTTACCCGTGGGCTACTTAGGGCCTTAATGGCTACCTGGCTGTCCGTGGCTATGAGGATATCTTGTTGGTGTAACTTCCTTTCGAAACATTTTTTGTAGGTATCTCTGAAAACAACAAGGATATGGTAAGCAGGCTTACATTATAAAAAGTATATTATGTGCCAAAATTTAGATTTGTACGTATAAGCATTTAACACAAAAAAAATGTTAGTGGTCGCTGGAGGTCAGAACACTACACAAGACCGAAATATTCGGTGGGGTAAACAAATTCTATTAAATGTTACAAACAAAGATAAACCTATTTTTGCGCATATCTAATTTCCGTATGTTTCGAAGCCCGCACACTTGTTTCTAAATTATTGGGAAACAATAATTTAACAATGATACTCATATGCCATGAAATACGTGATAAAACTATATAGAGTACATTTGATATGTCAGAATCTCACGTACTTTACCTCCATTTGTTAAATGAATTATTATTTTGACGTCACATATATGGAACCTATTGCTGCAAAAATATGCGGCGTTACGTAACACATTCCAGTGCTTGGTTTCATTCAGTGGCTGAAAATTTTTTAATTTCGTGCGATAGATACACTGACAGTATTGGGTCAGTGGGGCAGTGGCGTCATTGGTTGAATTTCAAACAAAGAGCCTGAAACTAAAGCAATCGCCAGAACGCATAAAAATGTATGGAGAATGTCGGCTTATGGTGGACGCTTTATACGATTCTTTACACCAAGTGTGCTATGTTAGCTAATTTTTATAAAGACGCTGATTATTTCAATATTAAAAATATATAAACATACAGAAACTAAAACTGACCCCGGATATGGGTTTTGAAAGGTCTAGTTCACGATGATTTGAATTTTTTTTCAAAATTCAAGAAATCTCCTCATTAGTGATTTTTTTCACAGAAAATTCGCTAAAAACGTGGAAAAGTTTTGCCAAATATTTAAACATATTTAATGGTCAAGGTAAGCTGCATTTTCGAATTATTGGCTTATTATTTTTTTAAACAACAAACCACGAGGGTTTACAGCCTAAATACGATCGTACCGTGGGCGTCGACAAGGAGGAAAGAGGCAACTTGTTAATTCTGGACTTGAAGGTTTGAGGGTTCGGGGGAGAAGGAAAAACATGTTCCGGCAAGGAATTCCACAACTCGGACGTCCTCGGGACAAGACAGCGGGCATAACAAGATGTTCTATGTCTGGCGACCTGGACAGTAAAACTGTGCATTCGCTCTGTTCCCCTGGTAGATCTGTTGGGGGCAGCAGGTGGAGGAACTATGGAAGAAAGCTCCTCTGAGCAGTGCCCGTACAGATATCTATAATAGAGAGAGAGGTTACCAACGGCACGTCGGTGGGCAAGGGATGACAGCCTTTGGGTGAGGGTACGGTCACCGATGAGACGTATAGCTCTCTTCTGAATGGAGTCCAGGATAGCGAGTGTAGAAGCGGCAGCAGCACCCCAGATGTGGGAGCAGTATTCGAGGTTTACTCTTATTTGTGAAGTATATAAGGTATAGAGATTAGCTGGTGAAAAGTATTTGCGATCCCGTAAGAGGAAACCTAATTTCTTAGCAGCCGCTTCTGCAATTGATATGACATGTTGGTGCCAATTGAGATTTTGATCCACAGAAATGCCAACAAGTGAAAAGGACTCATTACTTTGAATAACTTGGTTGTTTATTGTGATGGGTCTAGGGCTGGTGTATATCTTATGAGAAAGAAAGCAAGACTGTCATTTAGTGGGGTTGAATTTACAAGATTTCTACTTCCCCAGTCTAATATTTTTTGGAGATCCACGGAGACAGAATCGACCATGAGTCTGCGATCCTCATCTAACTGGGCTAAAGAGACAGGCTTAGAATATTGTATATTTGATTGGAGGGTGCTGTCGTCTGTGTAACTGTGAACGGGGTTGGATTTGCTAGAGAGGAGGTCATCGATGTGGAGAAGAAACAAAGTAGGGGTTAAAGCTGAACCTTGAGGAACTCCTGCCTTAATTGGATACAGTTTAGAGGAATGGCTATCAATGACAACAAAAATGCTCCGGTTGGAGAGGAAATTTGCTGTTTAGGTAGAGAGTTTTGGTGGTTATCCATAGGCCAGAAGTTTATTAAGTAGCGCTGCGTGCCAGACCTGGTCGAATGCTTTGGATATGTCTAGAGCGACAATCTGGGTTTCACCGTGTAGTTCCATAGACTTGTTCCAAGAATGGGTCACAAAGAAAAGGAGGTCGGCAGTTGATCTGCGCTGACGGAATCCATACTGCATGTCGTGGACTGTGTTTTTCAAGAAATTTTAGTAATTCGGTGTTTATATACTTTTCCAGCACTTTAGAGACGAATGAAAGGAGAGAAATAGGCATGTAGTTTCTAGGAAGCGCTTTGGATCCTTTCTTGGGGACGGGTTGTACTCGAGCAGTTTTCCAGTTACTAAGGAATATGCCTCTATTGTAAGATGTCTGAAACAGACGAGTCAGGACAGGAGCAAGTTCTGGTGCGCATTTTTTGAGAACAATTGCTGGGATCTCGTGAACGCCAGAGACTTCCCTGGTATTCAGTGAAGAGAGCATTGTTCGTACCTTTTAGTTTTGAAAATGATATCCGTCATTTTATGCGCGACATTGGAGACTGTTGGTGGTTGAACATTTGGAGGTGAGTTGAGAGTAGAATTGCCGGCGAACGAGGCAAAAAGTCCAGCCTTGCCCAGGGCGGTAGAAGCAATTTCATCCCCTGAGACAAGAGGTGGGAACGTGCTCTTGCAGAAATTATTCCCAATAGATTTAGCAAGAGTCCAGAAGGGTTTGCTGCCGCTGGAGCTTAAGAGGACTTTGTTTTTGATATGGTTATTAAACGAGTTTTTTTGCCTCAGAAAGAATGCGGACATAGCGGTTTCTTGCGTCGTTAAATTATTGGCGGTTTTCTTGACTGGGATTGTGTAGAAGCGTTTGTTGAGCTTTGACCTTTTCAAGTCTGACTTTGTCACAGGATTTAGAGAACCAGGGCTTTTGAGTGGCTACAGAGGTTTTCTGTGTACGTGGAATAAATACTTCCATAACAGCTTATAACAGGTTGTTCCGTACGTAAGTTTTTTCTAAGCAGTTTTTTTAATGGATTACTATGTATATTTTGACAGAAATAGATGAAAAAAAATTTCTGAATACAACCGTAAAATCGTGTTAACCTGAATTGAAAAATGAGTAACCTTTTCCCAGTATACGCTAAAAATTGCATAATTGAGTAGGCCATTGAGCATTAACTTTATTTATACTGATATTTTTTCATAAAAATTATGTTTTCTGGTACCGTTGACTATTAACCCGTTCGTAATTTGTGTCGTTCAAAAATGTACCCTACACTTGTTCAGATCATGTCTACAATATAAGCGATATTTCAAAAATTAATTAACCGGCCTTGATTTAACTTTGCAAGCATGTTTGTGTTGTAAATATCGTGGAAGAGTTCACAGACTAACATAATCTTTTCATAAAAAAAAGTCTGGACGCAGAAAGTGCGTTATGGTAGTGAATTTTCATAAAAATGATCCGATACCAAACATTTTCTTTCAATATTAAATGCTTATAACTTTTTTACTTGTAACATAAAGATCTACATTTTTGCGTGTAGTTTACGTTTTATAACGGTAACCAACGTAACAAATTTTGTTACCATAGCCTACTTATCTTCGGAGATATAGTTTTTTTTAAAAGAAAGCCCAAAATTTTCCAGGAAAAGCAGGTCCGATTTTTCAAGCTAACAAATTTGTTCAAGCCACTTGGAAAAGGACGCGTGTCCCGTGGCGAACGCCCGCAATCGATTTCCAGGAAACTAGATTTTGGTAAATTTCAAACACTTGGAAGCGTACTGAAGTCGATGAACTCGGCTAAAATATTTTCAAGATGGTGGCGCTTCCGGTTATCACGGTGTTGATATTAACTTGCCTATTTTAAATAGGACGCCCTATATATTATTGCATATTTAGATTCTTCATGAAATTCTATACACATTTTGCGTATAATGTCATATACTTAAGTCCAACCGCTTTTGACATATGTCAAATTTTATGTCAAAAAAGAAGCTTTTAGGCTAAAACATAACTATCAATTTATCCTATGTGAAAGACTTTATTATTTAATTGGGGTTGGTTTCAGTATAGAAGGAGAGTGGTTTGTGATGCTTTTTAGTGAATTTTCTTAAAAAAAATTCACTAATGAGGAGATCGCTAATTAGGCCCCCCAGAACACATATCCGGGGTCAGTTTAAATTTTTATATGTTTATATATATATATATATATATATATATATATATATATATATATATATATATATATATATATATATATATATATATATATATATATATATATATATATATATATATATATATATATATATATATGTGTGTGTGTGTCACACCGATAACTCAAAAAATAATGGGCCGATTTTGATTAAATTTGGTGAATAAATTCCTTTTGCAAATGGCTTGGATAAGTTCGTTAGCCAGGAAAATCGGTCCAGGTTTTCCCGGAAAATTTTGTGTTTTATTTCGAAAAAAATTTATATCTCCGGAATTAAGAAAGTAAGAGCAACCAAATTTCATATGCGGATTTATATCATTATGGGCAAGTTACCTACTAAAATTTAGCTCCGTAGGTTAAAGGATAAAAAAGTTACAGGCATTCCAAAAAAAATAAATTTGGATTTTCCTCAAAACGTCAAAATTGCGATTTTAAACGTCAAAATTGGTGAGTACATCCCTTTCGCAAGTCGCTTGGATAATTTTGTTAGCCAGGAAAATCCGCCGAGATTTTCCCGGAAAAATTTGTGTTTTCTTTCGAAAAAAATTTATATCTCCAAAATTAACAAAGTAAGGGCAACCAAATTTGGTAAGCTGGTTTATATCTTTATAGGTGTGCCACCTACCAAAATTTAGCTCTGTAGGCCAAAAGACAAAAAAGGTATGGGCATTTAAAGAAAAATAAATTGGGGGTTTCCTCAAAACGTCAAAGTGACAATTGAAAACGTCAAAATTCGCAACATTTAGGCAAATAACTTGAATCTAATACAATCTATGGAAAGAAAATGTCTCAAGAAGAATGTTTTACATACACCGAACTCTTAGTTTCAACCGTCATTGTCCTTCATTTTACTAAAATATTTCCAGAAAATTCATTTCTAATAGACCCTTTCTCTGAGGCTTGGTAGCCTTAGCTATAGAGTTTATTGTTTAATAGTATATAATTTTTGTCGAATTTTCGTTAAATATCAATAAAGCTCAATATATTCGTTATTATACAAGATATGAAAAAAATATTGTATACATTAATTATACGGTGTTTTGAGCTACATCTTAAAAAATTATTGCGACAATCACAGGCTGGCCCATAAGTCGTTGGTGATACAAAAATTTTTTTTATGTTTTTGCATTTTCCATCGAAATATAATGCATGTTTGTAAGTTAAGAAATTCTGGAGGCAGCAAGTGCGTTGTGGTTGCGAATTTTGATTAAATGCTTCATATTTGAAAAGCTCAATTTGCTATTAACCTATAAGGTTGACCAAGAAACGGATTTTTTTCGGTAACACTTTTGGTTTACTTTTGGAAATTTCTGTACGTTTTCAAACAATCAAGTTATTTTGATGAAACATGGCACATTGTTTTTACTATATATGTTATACTGGTAATCAAATTTGATGCCTGCTTTTTCTATATAGGTTATACTGGTAACCAAAATTGATGTCTGCTTTCTTAAAAAGAAAACACACATATTTGCAATAAAAACATTTTAATGAAAATTCACTACCATAACGCACTTGCTGCGTCCCGAGATTTTTTTATAATAAATAAATTCAGGGTGATCAAACACTCACATTGAGAATTGAATTGAAAATATAGTTGGAAGCCTTTTTTTCATGCAAACACCCCTTTTTATAATTTTATCTTATTCAGCCATAAAAAAGGGTAACTTTGTATAATCTTGTCTATGCCAAAAATTTGTAGTTTTCGGAATATTGGCAGTTTAATATTTTTATATTGTAAACATGTTTTCACCGCTTTCAAGTTTTGTTGTTAGTTAGCCATGAAGGCCACGCGTGTCAAAAGTGCACTACAGAAACGTCACTATGTTGTCATTTGATAATTATTAATAAAAATCATGCCGAGGCGACTGAATTATATCCGCGAAGACTATTTCAATTCGTCTATTATCTATGGGGAATGTAACAAAGTTTTATCAAGAACATGCCAGATATGTGCTGATAGATATCTAGATAAACAGAAACCGGATATAAGTTCTAGAAGTGCTAGTTCGCGCTGATATCAAGAAATTTGTTCATAATTCAAAAGTCGGGATCTCCCTATTTGTTAATTTTACGAAAAATCTCCAAAAATTAAGTTTCTTAAAATACAAAACAAATTTTTCGCAAAAAAATAATAATTTCGGAAGCTTGTAAATGTAGCGACGTTACTACAGCATGGAAAACCTCTATGGTGTGACGTTACTTAACATTTGTGATAGTCAGTTATTGATAGAGAGGTAACCGTTTGTAACAAAGGTAAACGACACACTCAATATTTTCTAAAAAGTTATTCTGAAACAAATACAAATTCTGGAGAAAAAAATATTGCGTGACGTGCATTTGAAAACTTTCCAGCTTTATAGTTAAACTGTCACCTTAGTTTTGCCTACAATTTTGGCTAAATATAAATGTAAAGTAAACCCCGTTTGTCAGGCTTACATGGAAAGCTAGAATATTTTATTTGTTTTTAAGAATGGACACAGCAATTGGGTTATGCTTACCTTTTTTTCAAAAGGAAATTATTAGCTTAATTTTATACAAGCGTTGAAAAAGTCTGTCCGCAACAGGTGCGTTATGGTAGCAAATTGTTCTTAAAATATTTCAAATGTAAATAACTCAATTTTCCATTAGGCTATAATCCCTAATTTGGCTACACAAACCGTTATAAAAGTAGCATGTCTATATAAAAATAAGGTGAAGGCATGGTAGATACAAATTTGTTTTTTAAAATTTCCTACTTTTTGTACCAAAAAAATCTTCTTCTGTAATATTAAATACAATTCGCTGGTAACATAAAATATCTTGGCCTTGCGCACCTTTTTGACCACCAATACGACCACCATTTAAAAAAATATGAATGCTTGTAATGTCCTTTTTTTGACTGGTTGGTAGATCGTTAGTTAACCGAAATCAAAACTAATTTGTGCTTCTACCTGTAACTATTTTGTTATTTCTCATAATTTCAAATATTTTTATGAAAATTCACTACCGTAACGCACCTGCTGCGTTGAAACATTTGTATTTATCTTTGGTCTGAATTTACAAAATAATAATTATATCTTTTTTTGCAGGTGAGCATACCGATTTACCTTACGATGAGAGGATAGGTGAGAGCAAAATGTGCATTTTAAAATAATTTTGTATTTAAGTTATTTTACGTTAAACGACCAGCAATTCAAATACTTCAAAGTGTTTACGTACCTTGGAAGTGTTATAAAGTATGATAGAAAATTGAGCAAAGAGCTGAGGAAGACATTCGCTAAGTATTCAATAGACATATGCTTCTCAGTAAAAACACTTTAACCTGGTCTCGATGAAGAGACACATCAAGATATAATAGTAATAATAATAATAATATACGACAACGTATATCGTTATAAATTGTAACAATACCACATGAAAGGTTATATTTATTATTAGTCTCCAATTAGGTAGAGATAAACGTGGTGCTAATCTCTTGCTCGGTGGGGGACGGAGTATACCACGAGAGAATTAAAAACACGAATAGGACTCATGAGATAATAATGACAATAATAATAATAATAATAATAATAATAATAATAATAATAATAATAATAATAATAATAATAATAATAATAATAATAATAATAATAATAATAATAATAATAATAATAATAATAATAATAATAATAATAATAATAATAATAATAATAATAATAATAATAATAATAATAATAATAATAATAATAAGAAGAAGAAGAAGAAGAAGAATGATAAGGATCTATGGAATGCAAAGAACAGGTAATAAGTAATTCTTTTTTTTTAATTTCAACAACACACCACGAGGGCTTACAGCCTAAATACTATCGTACCGTGGGCGTTGACAAGGAGAAAAGAGGCAACTTGCTAATTCTGGACTTGAAGGTTTGGAGGTTCGGGGGAGAAGGAAATACATGTGCCGGCAAGGAATTCCACAACTTAGAAGTCCTCGGGAAAAAAGAGCGGACATAACAAGATGTTATATGTCTGGTGACCTGGACAATAATAGGGTGCATTCGCTCTGTTCCCCTGGTAGATCTGTTGGAGGCAGCAGGTGGAGGAACTATGGAAGAAAGCTCCTTTGAGCAGTGTCCGTGCAGATATCTATAAAAGAGAAAGATAGGTCACCAACGGCACGTCGGTGGGCAAGGGATGGCAGTCTTTGGATGAGGGTAGGGTCACCGATTGGACGTATAGCTCTCTTCTGAATGGAGTCCAGGATAGCGAGTGTAGAAGCGGCAGCAGCACCCCAGATGTGGTATAGAGATTAGGTGGTGAGAAGTATTTGCGAGCCCGGAAGAGGAAACCTAATCTCTTAGCAGCCGCTTCTGCAATTGATGTGACATGTTGTTGCTAATTGAGATTTCGATCCACAGAAATGCCAGCAAGTAAAAACGACTCATTACTTTGAATAACTTGGTTGTTTATTGTGATGGGTCTAGGGCTGGTGTATCTCTTATGAGAAAGAAAGCAAGACTGAGATTTGGTGGGGTTAAATTGTACAAGATTTCTACTTCCCCAGTCTAATATTTTTTGGAGATCCACGGAGATAGAACCGTCCATCATCATCTAATTGGGCTAAAGAGACAGGCTTAGAATATTGTATATTTGAGTGGAGGGTGCTGTCGTCCGCGTAACTGTGAACTGGGTTAGATGTGCTAGAGAGGAGGTCATTGATGTGGAGAAGATACAAAGCAGGGGCTAAAGCTGAATATTGAGGAACTCCTGCATTAATTGGATACAGTTTAGAGGAATGGCTATCCACGACAACAGAAATGCTTCGGTTGGAGAGGAAATTTGCTGTCTACGTACATAGTTTTGGTGGTAGGCCCTAGTATCCATTGTTATATTTCTACCTGTTTTTGATATGGGTGCGACCATCGGTAGAACAAGACTCTTTGGATTATTAATTTGGCAAAAAGGTCCCTGTGGTTGTTGACCGACGTAAACCTCAAGATTCAAACTGTAATATGTTTTCCCAACTACTAATTAAAAAATGTTGATGCTGTATTTGGCTAATTTCGAGGGTATGTATTGTCTTAAGCTACAGCGATCTCTAAAGGCTTCGATCTTTTCATCTATTGTTGCATATTCAGACATTGTAAAGTGCTTCTGAAAATTGCTTACAAAGGAATCGAAAATTTTCCGCATGAGTGCCAGTTTGTTAAATTGCTGGCGCTGTTGCCGTGTTTCTTTGTCGTCAGGGCGTATAGCACGCATAAGAGAACGAATTAGCTGCAACGGCATTGTCAGCCAAAGCATATCAACCTCAGTGCCATCGCGGCTCCATAGATTCTCAGTATTTAGGCGGATACATTTATGAATTCCCTCTAGATATAGTAAACCTATCAGACATTTTAATTTCCACTAGGCTCGTGGCTTTCGCGTCTCTTTTACGCCCATAACGGTCGGCTAGATTTTCTATGTTCTTGTTTGTGTTTTATACAACCTTGCTAAGCATTTCGTCGTCCAAATATAATTTCCAGCATTCGAGAGGTATATCTGCATTTTTTGCCGTTCCTTTCACACCAGGTAGGTGAATAACTATATTTGATTTTATAGTACGTAGTTTTTGGGAGAATGGATGCTTGTTTGAGTGTGTACTACCATCGTTTGCAAGAAAACAATAATTCATCCGGTCGTTCATTGATTGGTTCACTCTCTCTACAAAGATGCAAAAGACGCTCTTGTTCTTATTCATACGAATAGAAACTCATTCCTGGAACAAATAAGTGCTAAATACAAAAACAATAAGAAATTAGCTTTATTGGGTTATGTTGTATTGTGGTCGGACTTATACGTTTGCAAAGTTTGAATTCTCTGGGCTAATTAGAACTACTCTAAATTTTGATTAAAGACTTTGTGACTGAGATTTAGTTACGGAAGGACAGGCGAGGTTAATATAAAACTTGTCAATTTATCCATGTACTCCCAACAAACTACTCAATTAATAACTTTTACTTACCAAAATTTTGTAAATCAGAGCAAATTTCGTTGCTACTTATATAGTGGCGCCGAGTCTCCACGTAAATCACACAGTCACTTAATTAGTCACGCCGGGTCTGAACGTAAATCACACAGTCACTTATTTAGTCGCGCTGGGTCTGGCTATCAAAACTTGAAGTTCGTACCAACCCTGTGAAACTTGCTTCACTACTGATCACACAGGAAGCATTCCAAGCAAAAGCTGGTTCGCTACTGAAAGAGTCAGCTACAGAAGTGTTTTCATATCAGTGGTGTAATAAAGCAACCTCTGGGTCTCCGGGTTTAAAAATCATGCTAGACGATTGTTCGATATTTGTTCCAGCAAACGTTTGTGCAAATCATTCTGTATCCCAACTGTAACAAGGCAAAAAATATAGCGGAATGGGAATGGAATCTTATAGATGATCAGAGAATTGAAAGGTGGAAAGCAATTGATAATCGAGGCAAAGAAATAACGAAAATTTTGAGTAAGAGACAACAGAAAATCTCAATTGTTGCAACTTGACTTCGTTAGTGGTGGGAACATAAAGTTTGGAAAAGGTTGTCACAGTGGATTTTGTTGTACAAAGGTGAGTACCAACAATGCATAAGGTGGTGGGGATGGCGAAGATCGATTACAGATTTAACTGATGGAGAGTTTGACATTGTTAGAGATTGCTACCAAGGAGCTGATGTCATCATTCGACCTTTTCACTCGCCAAACTCAGGCAGTGGCAAGTTATATCAAAATAATAACGGATGTTTTATCGAGAGTGTGTGGTGAGAAATCGAGGGAAGGCTACATACAAACTAAGCTGGACGCAAGAAAATTCTTGATGAAATATTACGCTGAAATGAGTAGGTGACAGTATTATAGGGTAGTGGGTAGGGGAACTCAAGATGCAGCCACCTTCCCGTGATGAGTTATGGGTTGTTCAATATTAAATTGTCTATGTATTTCTGAATGTGTTATAATTAGAGTAAGTATTTCTTATTGAATGTTAATTCCGGCGAAGAGGTGCACAAAAATTAGTTAGTTTCTAGAATGCACATAATTTTTAACCGGCTGCAGGGCTCGGCTCAAAGTATGAATTTCCCCAGGAAAAACTTATCACATGAAGAATAAATACCACTGACGGATTATTAAGAAGCTAGCCCGATTTTATTACGATTAAAAATTCTCAATTTTCAGCCTTGCGTGGGCTGGGGTAAAAAATTAAATTATCCATTGCTCGCCGATGATCTAGTTACTCATCAAAACAAAAGTTTGGTATTAAAAAGAGTGACAAGAAGAATGTTAGCCTAAATGCTTATTAAATATTTTATGCGCGCACGATATTTTAATGAAACTACTCTTATAAACATGCTCTTCAAGTGAACTGATTACATATATTGTTTAACATTCTTAGGGATAAATTTAAGGATATATAGACGAAATGTGTGCTGGTGCCGGCAGAAAATCAGCCGTCGTCTCATAGTAATTTCAGGCTAATTTGCAGACGTGGGAAGAGAACAGAATATTGGGGAGGCCCTAATGAAGATCCAGCAGCACGATAGAACAAATATTGTCAGAATGAAAATTAAATTTCACAACCGCTCTCCCATATACATCCAGAGCCTTATATTCCTTCCTTTGAAAACATAACTCAAAGAAAGATATGAATCAAATTTCATTTCTTGCTAATATATAAGGTCTTTCGATTCGATGAGAGCCGTGCTATAAAAAGCCCGTTAAACGTATCAAAAATTAATTCGTATCTCTTGATTCTACATCGTTGCTGCTGGCGCTTGAATTAATATTAAGACTCGAGAACAGGGCCTTCCCCGAGTTTCGCCCGCTGTTGTGCATTGTTTGCGTTTCGAAACAGGATATCTTCGAACACCTTCACGTTGAGAAGGCGTAATTGATTTCATTTGTGATTTTTCAGAATCTAGTGTACTGTTTCGTAAATATCTTTTAACAACATTCTATTTTAATAGAAGGAAGGAACTTGTGCAGACAAATATAAGGCCTCTTACCTAGTGATAAAAGCGTATGCCTCTGGAATACAGGCTCAGGTTTCGATTTTCAGTAGAAGAATCATGTCGCCTTTAAAAGGAGAGACTTATCATGAATTTTCATTATGAAAATTCACTAATAGAGAGGTTTTGATGGTAATTCTTTCGGAAAAATTCTTCAAATGAGCGCGAATTAGGGCCTCTGATATATATATATATATATATATATATATATATATATATATATATATATATATACATATATATATATATATATATATATATATATATATATATATATATATATATATCTATATATATATATATATATATATATATATATATATATATCCAACCGATAACTCAAAAAATACTTCACTTATTTATACAAAATTTGCGCATTGCCCTTATTTTGCTAATGGCTTGCATGAGTTCGTTCATCAAATCTAAACGGCCAATTTTTCTTAATAAAAATATTTTTTAAAGGGCAATATCTCCCAATTTCTCTAAGTAATTAAAACGAAAATTTACAACTTAAAAGAACATAGGCAGGCATGTTTGTGTACCATTTTTCAAGTAGTTTGATCAAAAGAAAATTAAATTATTCGTAATTAATACCAAAATAATCCTCGACATCACTTCATGTTCTGTAATGCAATATCTACAATGCTGGACAAGGACAGATGACGTTATCTGCACTGTTATGCTATTTAAATAAATCGTAGATAAAAATCTGAACAATGGAAGTTATTTCAAGATATCAGGCCAGAGAATATTGTGAAAGATACGACAGGGACGCTATCTCGGTGCAGGACCAGGAAATATGTAGTCACGACAGCTCTAGTTTGCACAAAATTTTATAGATAGAGCTGTGTCTAATGTACAACCAACTAATAATTTTGTAAATTGTCAGCCTTGGGCCATTTCTTTCCTAATATCAGGACAAAGTTTGCGTTCAAAAGCGCTAAATCGTAGATAAAAATCTAAACAATGGAAGTTATTGCAAGTTGTCAGACTGGAGAACATTGTGAGAGATATGACAGGGACGCTATCTCGGTGCAGGAGCAGGTATTATGTTGTCACGACAGCTCTAGCTTACAAAAATTTTTATAGATAGAGGTGTGTACAATATACAACCAACTAACAATTTTGTACATTGTCAGCCTTGGACAATTCCTTTCCTAATACCGGGACAAAGTTTGCGTCCAAAAGCGCTAAATTTTAGCATGCGAATGTATACTAACAAGAAAAAAAGTGATAAAATTTGTTTAAAAGCAATCTAGAACTACGTTTCATTATGTATAAATATTAAGCTTCCCATTCTTCACGTTCACGGTATTTAAAATTAATAGCCATCTCTCTTTCTCCTAGTTTAATCTGACCACAGGTAGCTATTTGTCACATAGAGGCGTGTACGCTTTACGCATCGCATAACCTCGAAATCCACTCCGTTGATGCTAATTGCTAATACCTTATAAGCGTCTTATAATATAAAGCGACAGGGCTGTATCTGCCATGGCCAATTTTACGTACCGTGTTCACGTGTGAGCTCACCACATAGTCTTACTGTACAGAAAGCGCCCTCTAAAATAGTAAAGCGCGTCGTATATGAAGAGATATTATTAAAAGAAATATCTAAGTTTTTTTTTGCGCCTCTAATTACTGACTTGAAATTATGCATTTCTTCTTGTGCAACCTTAACCGTAGATATAGGTTTAATTTGTATATGTATGTCAGTTTGTAAGGTATCATAGGCCAAGTATTCAAGTGTACTTATTAGTGCTCATCACAGGTGCAAATCACAGGTTCCAAACTTCACTTGGTAAGGGTAAGGTATCATAGGCCTATATAGCCTGAAAAATATGGTTATTATTATTATTATAAGTGAATTCCACGAGGACAAAGTCGCGGGCAACAGCTAGTTATATATATATATATATATATATATATATATATATATATATATATATATATATATATATATATATATATATATATAATTTTAGCACGAGCTAAAGGTTTTGATGGTGTGAGTATCGATATGATTAACCTATGTCTCCCAGAAATTCTCCCTCAGCTGCTTCATCTTGTAAACTTTCGTATTGAAACAAAGTGCTTTCCCAAAGTTTGGAAAGTTGTAAAGGTTTTCATATTTCCAAAAGGAAACAGTCCAACTGAGTTTAATCATTTAAGACCTATAAGCATTTTCCCAGTTCTTTCAAAGTTATTGGAGAAAGTGATGTCCGAGCAGATAACTGCTTACCTTGGAGACAACAACATCTTGCCAAATGTACAGTCCGGATTTGTTAGGGACAGGTCCACCACAACAGCATTAGCAAATATTAGTGATGACATCCTCACAGCTAACGACAAAAATCAAGTTACAGCTTTGGTATTGCTAGACTACAGTAAAGCTTTTGGTACGATCAGTCATGTGCTCGAAATTACAATATATTGGTTTCAATCATGACGCCGCTCAGTTTATAGAGAGTTACTTTTCAGATTGGGCACAGAGTTGTCTGCGGGTCGGATGTATCGGATTCTTTGAGTTTATTAAAAGGAGTTCCACAGGGCTCTATCTTGGGCCCCCTTTTATTCAATATTTATACGTTTGATTTTCAAAAACAAATAATCTCGAGCAAAGTACACTTCTATGCCAATGATACCCAGGGGTTAAGGAGTCGCGGGCCAAAGGACTCCAGGGGGCAAGCTGAGGAAGTGGAAATAACAACATAAACTCCCGATGAAGCTTTCCCCAAGACCGTCATGCGCGGTAAAAATCCGCATCCTGCACGAGGTGACCCTGCTAATAACTAAACATGACGGATCTAGACAAGGAGGTCGAACTAAACTCCCCCAATCTACGGTGTCACGTGACCCGTGCCTATGGATGGATGGCACCAGGGCGATGGTGTCGTGAACGGAACCTCTGGAGTACCAGGCAACCCTCCAGAGTAACCCGCCTTGCACCACACAGGGGGTTCTGATGGTGTGGACAGTATTTCCCCCATTCTCGTGGGAACAACATGAAGATTATAAATACACATAAAACCAAAACCAATGAGTCTCGAGGAGTGGCTCCGGCTACAGACTTGAGCCTTGAGTCTATCCCGGAAACGGAGACGAGCCAGGGTGCGGCAGCGGACTCTGGAGGTCCCACGACCGGCGTAGATACGGGGGATCAGGGGGTAGCTTCGGCCAGAGACCTGTCCCCGACACCCAAGCTGGAGGCTGGGTCCCACCGGAGGGCGGCGAGCTCCGCGGACTCCGGGGGCCCCTCCATCAGTGAGGACTCTACTGTTAGAGTAGAGGGACTGCCCCGGCAGTCCAAGCGTCTTTCCGGGGCGCAAAGAAAGAAGCTCCGGAGGGCGCAAAAAATGGCGGCCGGGACCTGGACGGTCGAGAAACCTGTAAAGGCGCAAGAGGGGAGTGCGGGTCAGAAGAGGACGCGCTCGAACTCTAGCACGCCCACTACAGACAGACGTTCCAAAAGGGCCAGGGTGCCTGTAAAGGCGCAAGAGGAGAGTGCGAGTCGGAAGACGCCGCGCTCTGGCTCTAGCACGCCTACTACAGACAGACCTCCCAAAGGAACTAAGGCCGGAACACCGGCGCAGACTGGCTCTTACAGGGAGGCTGCGGAGGGCCTCGGGATGGCGGTGATTGACAGACGCCATCCTGAGGTCACGCTAGACCAGGGGAAGGCGGACCTGATCCAGGCTGCGGTGGTAGCTGCAGTGGACTCTCTTCAGGAAGGGGAGAGCCCGCCTCAGTTCCACCGGACGCGCCTGACGGGGGGCATCCTCTGGATAACCTGTGCCGGCCCGCAGTCGCGGGACTGGCTGCGGAAAACGATAGGGGGCCTCGGTCAGATTTGGGAGGGGGCGGACTTGACAGCCGTCGAGCCCAAGGAACTCCCAAAGAGACGCAAGGTCCTCGTACGGATCCCTGACACCGTCCCGCAGGAGACGGTGATCAGCAGACTTAAGATCCAGAACCCTGAACTGGGGACGCAACACTGGTCGGTTTTAAGCAGGAAGGCAGAGGAGAAAGGACAGACGCTCGCCTTCTCGATCGACCCGACATCTTACAGAGCCCTTGAAGGAACCTCCTTCAAGGCATTCTGGGGCATGGGAAGGGTTAGCTTCCGCCCACTGGGGAAGCAATTAAGGGTTAATGGGACTTAGGTTCCTTCAGGTCAACCTCCAACACAGTAGGGCAGCCACGGCCGGACTACTAATGGCTCTGAGGAACACGGATGTGGCCCTCATCCAGGAACCGTACTCCTACAAAGGAGAGATCAAGGGACTCGGCGGAGCTAATGGAAAGCTCATCTACAGCAGGTCCAGCGAGAATCCGAGGGCCTGCATTTTTGTCAGGGAAGGGATAGAGTTTCTCCCTCTAATGAATTTCTGTTCCAGGGACCTGGCAACGATCAAAATCCGATGTGGAGGAGCGGATGGGCTGAGGGACATTACTGTCGCGTCAGCCTATCTGCCAGGGGACAGCACGGACCCTCCTCCACCCAACGAATTGGAGCAGCTGATGGTGGGTAGCAGAGCAGGTGGATGGCAGACCATCATCGGCATGGATGCGAATGCGCACCATGAGCTGTGGGGTAGCTCGGACACAAACTCTAGGGGTGAGACACTTTTACAATTCTTTATGAAATTTAATTTAGACATATTGAATAGAGGTAATAAACCGACATTCGTCACAACACGGCGTGAGGAAGTTTTAGACCTAACAGTTTCCACCCAGTTTCTGGGTGACTTTGTTAAAAGCTGGACTGTGTCTGGGGAAGTGAGTAGCTCAGACCACAGATACATCCGGTTTGAAATCGCCAAAGTCGAAAGAGAAACGGTATGGTACCGGGACCCCCGCAAGGCGGACTGGGAAGCCTACAGGGCAGACCTAGCTGTGGAACTGCGGGGGGTTGAGAGGGCCATAAGGGATTCAATAGACCTCGAGATTGCAGCAGTCCAATTGCGAGACGCAATTACCTCGGCCTATAACGCCAACTGCCCCCTGAAAATGAGGGTGTCCACCAGGAACGTCCCATGGTGGAACGAGGACCTCAGGCAAAGGAGGACGCAGGTTCGTAAGCTGTTTAAAGCGGCCAAAAGGTCGGGAGCATGGGATGAATATAGACAGGCCCTATCGACCTATAACAAAAGACTGAGGGACGCCAAGAAGGAGTCGTGGAGGAGGCACTGCGAAGAAGTGGAAAACACGTCCGAGAGTGCTCGACTACACAAGATCCTGTCTAAGGGCCCTCAGACTAACATAGGCTCCCTTAGAACACCCACGGGAGGCTTTACAAGCTCGGGGGAGGAAACTATGGAAATTTTACTCCAGACGCACTTCCCCGGCTGTAACATAATAAACCAATCACCTCCGGACTGGGAACACTCAGAAATAGAGGCGCCTTATAGGCGGGCATCTAGAGTAGACTGGACAGTCGCCAAAGAGGTGGTTACCTGGAGCAAAATCAGATGGGCCATTAACAGCTTTAAGCCATACAAATCGCCGGGATTTGATGGAATAATGCCCATCATGCTCCAACAGGGGATAGATATACTGGCGCCGGTGCTTACCCTCATTATGAGGGCCAGCCTGGCTCTGGGGTACATTCCGAGGGCATGGAGACTGGCCAGGGTTGTATTTATTCCTAAACCTGGGCGTCCAACAGACCAGGCAAAGTCCCTGAGGCCAATAAGTCTCATGTCCTTCTTGCTGAAAACAGTGGAAAAACTGCTCGACCGGCACATTAGGGGCGGTGTACTGGAAGCATATCCTCTACACTGCGGACAATATGCATACAGAGCAGGATTCTCAACAGAAACAGCACTGCACCAACTGGTGCTGAAACTGGAGAATACGCTGGAGAACAAGGAGGTGGCGCTGGGGGCCTTCCTAGACATAGAGGGGGCCTTTAGCAACACCTCGTTCGGATCGGTTCTGGCAGCTGCCCGGGAGCGTGGAATAGAGGAGACCTGCTGCAGGTGGATCGGTTCCATGCTCAGGGACAGGGCGGTGTTCACCTCACTCGCGGGAGGGACTCTGCTGGCGGGGGTCGCGGCGGGGTGTCCGCAGGGGAGCGTTCTGTCTCCCTTGCTCTGGTGTCTAGTCGTGGACGGCCTGCTGGGGAGGCTCTCGGGAGGGGGGTATGAGGTACAGGGCTATGCGGACGACATTGTCATCATAGTCCGAGGAAAGGTCACACAGGCAGTGTGGGAGCGTATGCAGACTGCACTGAAAGTGGTGGAAGGGTGGACGGTTGATCAAGGGCTCGGGGTGAGCCCCGAGAAAGCAACCGTCGTGCCGTTTACGAGGAGGAGGAAGTGTGAAAGCCACAGAACTCTCACTCTATACGGTAGGAGCGTTCCAATGGCCAGGGAGGTAAAATATCTTGGGGTCGTATTGGACTCTAAGCTAACCTGGAATGGTCACATTGGAAAAATACTGCGTAAGGCAGTCATGACCTTAGCCGTCACTAGGCGGCTATATGGAAAAACGTGGGGACTAAGACCTAGTATGGCCCACTGGCTGTACACAAGGGTGGTCAGACCATCGTTAACATATGCGGCACTGGTCTGGTGGCCTAAGGTGACACAATCCAGTGCCAAACAAAAACTAGGCAAGATCCAAAGGATGGCTTGCCTAGGCATCACAGGGGCCATGTCTTCAACCCCAACAGCCGCCATGGAGGTGTTGCTGGATCTACCCCCCCTACACTTCGTTATTATGGGAGAGGCCAGGCTAGGACTATACAGACTAGCCTGCAATGGTAGACTGAAGATCAACCCAGGCTTCAGGGGCCACTGCAAAATTCAGGAGATCGTGAAGGAACCCATGCTTGAAATGAGGTCAGACTTCGCGAGCCCGCGAATGTGCAGGGAAAACAACTTCACAGTGGAAATCCCTGATCGCGGGGCATGGCGGGAGGAGACACCGGGCATACCACGGGACGCGCTCGTCTGGTTCACGGATGGATCTGGCGGGGAGCGTGGGACGGGGGCAGGTGTTTACTCGGAAGGACCGAGGGTAAGTCACAGTATTTCCCTCGGAGCCCATGCAACGGTGTTTCAGGCCGAGATGTACGCCATCCTGCACTGTGTGCGGGAGAACAAGAGGAGGGGCTACACCAACAAGCGGATCCTCATAGCCACAGACAGCCAGGCAGCCCTTAAGGCACTAAGTAGCCCACGGGTAAATTCCTGGCTGGTGAGTGAGTGCCGAGACGAGACGAGCGACCTGGCTGGGCAGAATGAGGTGACCCTCATCTGGGTGCCGGGTCACTCGGGGGTCAAAGGCAATGAAGAAGCTGACAGTCTCGCAAAGAGGGGGTCAGCAGAACCATTTATGGGACCAGAACCGGCTCTGGGCGTGTCAAAGAGCACTGCCAGGGGAGCCATTAAGTCCTGGGTCAGAAACCAACACAAGGTGTACTGGGCGGACTGTCCAGGGCTCAGACATGGGAAGTCAATAATTGACGGACCCAGTTCAAAGAGAGCTGTGGAGCTGCTAAACCTTAGCAGAGGACAGCTCAGAAACACAACAGGTCTCTTGACGGGACACATGGCCGTCAAGAAACACCTACATAAAATGGGGCGGTTCGAAGGGGACCTCGCATGCAGACTCTGCGGCGAGGGGGAGGAATCAGCCCAGCACATCTTGTGCGAGTGTATAGCTCTGGACCGGAAAAGACAACTGATCTACGGTCACTCTAGACCGGAGACAGAGCAATATAAAACTTCACCCTACCAATCGCTGTGCAGACTAGTTCAAGGCACAGTGATTTTGGAATGGGTGGAGTAAGACTAGGGGTATGCACAATCAACCAAGGGTTGCGGTGCTATCGGGGCGGCAAGGCCGCGGACGAGCCCTGAGGGAACAAAAAAAAAAAAATGATACCCAGCTTTACAAATCATTTCCTATCGAAAATGCCTTAGACGCTATAGCAAGTTTAAATGCAGACCTTGATAGGTTAGTCACGACAGCAAAGAAGCATGATCTTGCGATAAATGTCAATAAGTGTTGCGTACTTTATTTTGGCAGGGAGGTCAGTAGGAATAGGGTTTGTTTTCAAAATATTAATATTTTGATAGATGGGAATCGCTTAGAAAAAAAAAACAACCTGCAAAAAATCTTGGTCTCATAATAGATAACAATTTAAATTTTTCTGATCACGTCACTAATCTTCGTAGAGCTAGCTTTGTCCTAATAAAATCTTTTTATAGCGACCGAAATTGCCTTCCAGTGAAAGTAAAAGCTCTCTTGGTAAACTCGATGATTCTCTCGCGCTTTAACCATGCTGATGTTGTGTATGGACCTGCCCTTGACAGTTAGGATCGGCAAAGAATAGAAAAGGTTCAGTAATCATGTTTACGGTTCATATTTAATCTAAAAAGTACAGATCGTGTTTCTTATAAGTTAAAAGAATTAGATTGGCTGAATATGAAGAATCGCTGGAAAGTACATCTTCTTTGCTTAACTCACAAGATTGTCCTCGGGGCGGGGCCTGATTACCTTCATCAGAAGCTCTGTTTTCGGAGACAAATACATTCGCTCAATACAAGACTCGATCACTTGTTTGCCATACCTAAATATTATACGAGCCAATATCGGAGCTCTTTTTCCTATGTTGCACTACATCTGTATAATAAAATACCTTTTTAACATACTTTATGTTCTCTGCCAGGGTTTCGGAGATATTTTACAGATTTTTATAAAAATAGTCACTTTGCGTAGTGTAGTTATAGTAAATCATATTCATATTTAAAAATTCCTTTCTTTCAGCTAAATTTAAGGCGCACAATTGTCAATGGTTTATTGTTTTGGCTACTAAGGCATTTATAATTTGTTTGTTTATTTTGTAATTCCTACATTTTAAGCTATATTTTAAGGATAAAGTGAAAGAAAATTGTAAACCTAACTTCGACCTAATAAAGACCTCCTATTATATATATATATATATATATATATATATATATATATATATATATATATATATATATATATATATATATATATACATATACATATACATATGTATGTGTGTGTGTGTGATTCTAACGGCTTTGTTAGAAATGCGGGTTACGTAATGTAATGTATAGCTTCAATCTACAAAAAAGGCAAATTGATGAAATATTAGAACCTCCCACCGAATAATAAAGAATTCAAATGAGGCTAAGGGAATTTTTTTTTTTTTTAGTTATTACAAAGAAAAATCTGGTTATTCCGTAAAAATGATGACAACGTAAACAACGTTTTGTATCAAAGTAGCTGTCGTGCTATTTGGAAGATAAATAAATCTAAAGGAAAGAAGAATCTCGATATAGACCGATACGATTCGGTGCGTCATATCAGGCTTTTGTTTGTGTATATACGAAAAAAGAAATTGTATACAAAACATCAACAACGGCCTCCTCTACATTTGAATTAAACAAACACCCACTATTTAGATTTTGTCTTGTTTATTGATTCTGTGCTTTTTTTGGAGACCTGGTGGTAATTCTGTTAACGTAGATGTTCTGTGGGAAGACTCAAAATATTAAAAAAAAATACTCCCATGTCACAAACAAGCGCGTATTGGTTGTGTACTTTAAGTTGACACGTATGTGTTCTTTAATCGTTCCAACTACCTAGAGATAAACATCTACCAGAAAAGAAGTCCGTACGCAGTAAATGCGTTATGGTAGCGAACCTATACAGGGTGTTTTAAAAATTATAGTCTATGTTATAGGTTCACATTTAACACATAAAAATAAGACTATTTTTTCATATAAACATGGGTCCGCAAATGCTTAGTTTTTTAAATACAGCGTGTTAAAGTTATTTGTTTTTGTCAGTTTTTCACGAATAAGTCTGAGTCAAATTAAAATTTTGACGTGAAAGTTGGCATGTCGGGGTTTTTGAGGGCAAGAAATTTAAATATGTTATTGTTAATAACACTGCTGGTAGAGGGCGCCACCTGTAATACTATGCTTGCATTCAATTGGCTATAATTTTTTGACACCCAGTAATATCGACCTACCGTATAGCTACATTGCAGCCCTTATCAATTTTAAGGACAAAATGTATATTTGATCCCAATCTCTGGGGCACACCATTTTCGAGCTATTTCAATTTTTGTATGTCGATGTCGCTCAAAAATTATTTTTTCTCAAGTAATTAATTGTATTGTCTGCAAGTTTTAACAACAAATAAAACAACAAATAAAAAAGTTTATAATATTTTATGATACGTGACTACAATAAATGTTCAAAATGGCCACCCTCCACTTCAATACACTTTCGTATTCTGCGGAGCATACAACGTCGTACTATGTGAAATATTTCTGGTGTATATCTAATTTCTTCGCATCCAAGTACAATTTTTTGCTGCAGATCATCAACATTTTCAACATCTGCTTCATAAACAATATTTTGAGGTGCTCCCATAAATAAAAGTCCATAGGATTTAAATCAGGGGATCGAGCCGGCCATGGCCGAGGTCCACCGTATCCGATCCATCTGCGTCCAAAAGTATTGCTTAGGTAATTTCTGACATTTACGGCGAAATGTGTGGTGGGGCTCCGTCATGCATAAGCCACAGGTTATGTATTATGTCAAGAGGTACGCTTTCTTTTAATAACCCATTTAGTTGGTTTTGCATGAATGCAAGATAAGTTGTAGCATTAAGTCTGTGAGGTAAAAAAATTGGTGATATCAAATTACATCCTACAATTCCAGCTCATATATTTAAGGAAAATTGCTGTTGATGATGTCTTTCAAAAACTGCGTGGGAATTTTCGTCAGCCAAAATATGGCTGTTACGAAAATTGACGATCCCGTCACGCCTAAATCCAAACTCATCAGTGAATAATACACAATTCAACAAGTTCTTTACGTTATTATGTTGAAGTAACCATTGGCCAAATTGTAGGTGAGGTAGAAAATCTCTTTCATCCGATAGTGCCTGCACACGTTGGATGTGATATGGACGCAATTGTTGCTCGTTAAGAACTCGCCTTATCGTTGCATTGAATGTTCCCAGATGAATGGCCATTTCCCTAGTACTTATTTTTGGATTTTGTTCAACTTGATCCAGAACAGCCTCTTCAAAATCAGGATTTCGTGCACTTCGTGGTCTGCCTAGATCAGCAGTAACTTTATTAAGGGTACCTAGTAAAAAAAAATATATATTCGAAAGAGGCAGAGCGATGTATTAGATAATATAAGTATGTACCTATTTCTCGCAGACGGATGTCAATCCGTTGAAACATCCTTCCGTCTGGAATTCTCCAATTTGGGAAGGCTTCTTCATACAGTCGTTTCGCCTCATAACAGTTACCAAAAGCCCATGAATACATAACATGCATGTCTGTTAGTTCATTGTTGGTCAATACTTTCATATTTAATTAGAAAAATTACGAAAAATAGAATTACTTACTTAAAAATAGTGAGTAGTCTCAAACGTAACATTCAAATGTAGTATATGTCACGACGTAAACGCAAAAGTCAAGTCCCGTAACGATGGAAACCACTTTGTTAAATGGTTTGTTTAAAGTTTGTTGTCATGGATTTTTATTTTATATTTATCCCAAGCAACAAATTAAGGCGTGTTAACCAGCACTCGAGTCCAAATGACCTAACCAACTTGTAATTTAGTAATAATTAACCACAATGTTGCCTTAATTGTCATAATGACTACAAATTTGGAAATGCGGCTCCGAACTAGCTTATTTTTGACTATTAAAATTACTCCAAAGTCAGTAACTTACAAGTAATTAAATTGGGAAAAAATTGGTTTAATTTTACTCATAAAATATACTTGAATATACTTTTGTGTTTCAATTCCAGAGTTGGTAATTTTTAGGTCGAAGTGTGCCCTAAATTGGACTGAACATCGACTACTAAGCCCAGATACCTGAAATACCTACTTTAAGGTAATTTATTACCTAATATTAACCTGCAATATGTCTCTGTGGTATAGTAAATTGGAGGTCTTCTTATGAAGTCCAGCTTACATATATATTGCCAATTTCCTTGCAATACAGCACAGGAAATATTTTAGGCACTGAGCTAACCTAAAATGGCTTTCTGATCGGCTATAAAGTCATAATTACTGCAGAAATGGTCTTCCAAGTCAAATTGCCTACCTTCAAGTTGAAAATACCCATAAAATCTGACTTGAAATAAAAATTGTCCTCAAAGTTCAAAGTGTACAGCAGTGAAATACATTTGTGAATCTTAAAGGTGTGTCAGTTGATAAACTTCATTAATAAAAGTTTATTCTTGTTGTTAATGTGCGTGCACCAGTAACAAATATAGTGTTAGAATGCCCCTTTGAAACCAATAAAATTTTACAAACATTCCACAAACTATTATAGAGTAGTAAAAAATGCTCACAGAAAAATAGTGATAGATGCTGATCATTCAAAGTGGATTACATCAAATCAGTACGTTTCCCTCTTCAATATAATACATCCATTTTCATGCCGAATGGAGTGAAGCAGTGGCAACACGGTCAGCTGTCATGTTTATGTTTATTTACTTACTTTATTTTGTTTCTATTTTCTATTAGTGTCTGTATAGTATGGAATCAAAGACCAAAAGCGCTGTATAATCATTCCTATATGTCTCTCTGTTGTGCACGGATATAAGTAATATATATTTCTATACACGAATATGTTTCATTTCTAATAAATTCAAACAAAATTCGTTTACCATATAGTTGAAATTCCCATAATAGGACAAAATGCCTTCAAAGTTTGGTTAGTTTGCCCTGTCATTAGTAATTGTGACTTATAGGTAAAAAAATAGGGCAAAATTAACTTTCAGGTCAATAATGTTAGAAGGACAGCCATATTAAATTAATTTTGCGGTATCCATCTTGATTGTATTGGAAAATGAAAAATAATTTTTTGTTAAATATAGTGTAATCAAATTTTAGTTCGATAAAAATATTAAATTATGATTGTATACCATGACGACAAGATAGTTTTGTGTTGTTTACATCACCAATCCTCCAAAATCAGAATTTCAAGAATTTTGGATAATTTTTTATTTTCACTAATTTTATCTTTTATACGGGCGCTCGAATTTTATCGAAGTATCATCATAATGTTAACAGAAAAAAACATAACTGCAGTGGGTTTTGTCTTTATACAGTGCGAATCACCTTTATCATTGTTGCAAATATTTGAAGTAAGTTCTTTGATCATTCAAGATGTCATTTTTTGACAAAGATGGACAATATCTCTACTACTCTACTATTTGTTTATACATACATAACCATAGATCCTGCAGTATGCACAATCAACCAAGGGTTGCGGTGCTATCGGGGCGGCAAGGCCGCGGATGAGCCCTGAGGAAACAAAAAAAAAATAGATCCTGCAGAACCGAATAATGTCACATGCGTAGTTCGTGGTTAAGAACGTCACGGCACTAGGCGCGTAGATGTCAGATTCAAGTAAAGCGTAGCACATATTTACCAATATATTACGTCCATTCGCCCAATGTTGATGAAAATGCCCTAAATATAACTAAAACGCCTTGGTCGAAACGCCTTGCTGGACCTATTATCGACTTCCATATTACTTTGACTTTATTCCCCACCTTGGTAATATACACTTAAATTTTACTTGAAAATGACCTGTGGTGATTTGGTCGCCGACCTATTGGTAGGGCGATTTTACGTCAATATGACTTTAAATGTTGCTTGGGATGACTGTGTCTTGCCAGTCCTTTTTTCTGGTAAGATTTTAATTTTTAACTGAAGAATAAGAAAATTAAGTTTATACATACTGATAGCAATTAAAAGGTGAAAAATGCATTCCTATCATTTGTCGCAGAATTAATTTTTGAGCGACATCGACATACAAAAATTGAAATATATCGAAAATGGTGTGTCTGAGAGATTTAAATCAAGTATACATTTTGTGCTTACAATTGATAAAGTCTGCAGAGTAGCTATACGGTAGGTCGATATTACTGGGTGTCAAAAAATTATTGCCAATTGAATGCAAGCCATGTCTTACAGGTGGCGCCCTCTGCCAGCAGTGTTATTAACAAAAACATATTTAAATTTCTTGCCCTCGAAAACCCCCACATGCCAATTTTCACATCAAAATTTTAATTTGACTCAGACTTATCCGTGAAAAACTGACAAAAACAAATAACTTTAACATGCTGTATGTAAAAAACTAAGCATTTGCAAACCCATGTTTATATGAAAAAATAGTCTTATTTTTTTGTGCTGAATGTGCACCTGTAACATAGACCATCATTTTTGAAACATCCTGTATAGTAGAAATGATGTACCACATCTCATCAAAATAACTTTATTGTTTGAAAAAGTACAACAATTTTTCGAAAGTAAACCTAAAATGTTCCCGAAAAAAAGTGATCCGATTTTCCTGGTCAACGAACTTCTTCAAGTCACATATTTACCTACGCAGCAAGACATAATTATCACAAAAAGCTTTTCGAGAAAAATTGCCAAAAAAATTTCATGAAAATTTGTAAATAATTTTTTCGAGAAAATCCGAAAAAAATTACAATAATTAATTTATTATTATTGTTATAATTACCTACAAAAAATTTTTACAAACCATGATTTTTACGAAACAAAAAATAATTGTTTCTACGAACTCGCTAAAAATTATAGAGCATTAAACCATACTAATAATTCATTAAATTTTCAATTTCATCAACGTTGTCTTGTCATACAGTAAACCTTAATAATCTCAGTGGCCTGTTTGACCACAGAGTTTTATGTGTTAATATTTTTAAATATTAATACAACATATATATATATATATATATATATATATATATATATATATATATATATATATATATATATATATATATATATATATATATATATATATATATATATATATATATATATATATATATATATATATATATATATATATATATATATATAAAAGGCGTCAGGCACACCGAAGCAGCCGCCCGACACAGCAGCATCCAAGCTGTGTCGTTCGCCTGTTTCGTAGTTCACAGAGGAGGCCTCGATGTAATCTACCTCTAGAGATCTCAGCTCTCCCCCGGGTTCGCCTAGATCCAAAACCTACTAGTGCAAGACTCGAGGCGGCATGCCACCAAGTCCCGCTTCTGAGCATCACCCAAGTAGGTCGTTTGCCCATTTCGAAGCACACAGGGGGGAAACCCCGCTCCTGAGTAACAATGCTATATATATATATATATATATATATATATATATATATATATATATATATATATATATATATATATATATATATATATATATATATATATATATATATATATATATATATATATATATATATATATATATATTTATTTATATATATATTTATATAAGGCGTCAGGCACACCGAAGCAGCCGCCCGACACCGCAGCAACCAAGCTGTGTCGTTCGCCCGTTTCGTAGTTCACAGAGGAGGCCTCGGTGTAATCTACCTCTAGAGATCTCAGCTCTCCCCCGGGTTCGCCTAGATCCAAAACCTACTAGTGCAAGACTCGAGGCGGCATGCCACCAAGTCCCGCTTCTGAGCATCACCCAAGTAGGTCGTTTGCCCATTTCGAAGCACACAGGGGGGAAACCCCGCTCCTGAGTAACAATGAAGCAAGGTCACATGTCCATTTTGAAGCCCACTTGACTTCAATCTGTCGGCACTTACGAAATGCTGGAGTTACCTTGAGCCAGATATTATTTTAGTTGGTCACCGAACTCACATGGGACCTTAACATGCTGTGTCTCTTTTAGCTTTCACTTAATGACTTTAGCTAAATCGTATTCTGTGTAGCAATACTGTTAGATCATGTATTATATAATGCGTTACTAGCGAAATACAGCTGGATTAGGTCTGGAAATCTTAGACAATATGGACAATCTAATCACCCGTCAGATGAGCTAAGATGGCCATTTGAATAAAGTCATATTGGGCACATATTTCATGTCTCCCAGCATCACAATAAATATTGGATTACCAGGGGCATTGTTATATCAGTGAATCAAAAAAACCGAATGTTTAGGAAGCTTAAGATGCAACCAGATAATCAGCAACTTTCTCAGCAATATTAAGATTATCGAAGCAGACTAAATGGTATAATAAGAACGGCCAAGAAAGAAGACTACGGTAAATTCATTTACAGGGGCAAAAATAGTTCTAGAAGTTTGAGGAATATAGTGAATGATATTTGCGGAAAAACAGCGGCGAAGGCAAGAATCACTAAGCTTCCAGACGAGCATGGATGTATCCTAGAGACTGATCTTAAAATTGCGAATCAATTTAATAGATATTTTTTAAGTGTAGGAAAAGATTTGGAAAGCAGGATATCTTTCTCCAATAAGTTGGTGTCGTCTGCGCGGGTGAGCCAGTCATTGGTGATGTTGCGAACAGAAAAGGGTGAGATTAAATCAATTGTGAAGACACTGAAGGACCACAAGGCACCCGTGTACGACAGAATAAGGGCAGGGACACTGAAAGAAATAATAGACTTTTATTATAAATTGGTGTATAGACGATGGCATATTCCCTAGAGCTTTTAAAATGGGTGTTATCAAACCTTTATTTAAGAAAGGCGATGTGCTGTATACCGCTAACTATCGACCGATATCGCTGATTTCTAGTATTCCTAAAGGCGTTAGTGTCTCCTGAAAAAACGCTTCGGTAGTTATCTAAATAAATATGGAATATTATCGGAGAGGCAGTATGGCTTCATGACAAAAACATCTACGCAAGATGCTATAATTGAACTGACGAGTAATATATATCAGAGTCTGGATAACACCAGATCATAATTGTGTGGCTTGGTGGACCTACAAAAGACATTCGATACGGATGATCACGCAAGATTGCTTGAAATATTGGAGACAATGGGATTTAGGGGGAGACAACAACAGCTATTGAAGAGCTATCTGTCTGACAGATATCAGGTGTGTGTGTTAATGGTGTTCTGAGTGATGTGGTAAAAATGAACTGTGGTGTTCCGCAAGGAACGATTCTAGGACCCTTATTATTTATTATTTATATAAACGACCTTTTTTATGTTAAATCGTTAGGAAAGATAGTTGTATACGTGGATGATGCTGCTATATTTTATAACGCAGCATCATGGGATATACTCAAATCTACAGTTGAATCAGATTTTCGAAAAATCCTGGAATGGTTTCAAAACCGATTGTTAACTGTAAATGCGTCGAAGACAGTGTATATACCATTTTCATGTTACGAAAGAAACTTACCAACTTTTACCACCTTGGAAGTATGTGATCGCATGAAGATAAGGAGTGTGAAGCATGCAGTGTATTAAGGTGTTACTATAGATTCACACATGAAAGGGGAGCACCACATTTTAAATGTAACTAAAAAGATTCGCTCTATGATGGTAAAATTTAGAGTATTGAAAGAAATGCTACACATCAAACACCTGGGGACTCTATATTATTCTTTAGTGGAGAGTCACTTACGCTGTGCTATAATAGCTTGGGGTGGTGCTGCAAGGTGCCATATATCTCAATTACAGATTGCTCAAAATTGTCTCATAAAGGTGATGTATGGTAAAGAACATACATATGCTACTGATGTTTTATACGGTGAGACAAAACTGCTGGGTATTAGGCAGCTTTTCTATTTTATTGCTGCTGTGTACTAGCATATTCATCGATGTGAATTGAAGGAGTTGAGTCACAGCTATAATACGAGACCTTGCGCACACGCATCTAGAACGGAAAGAGATCAGAAGACTATTGCACAGCGCTCCTATGCTTACCTTTGCGTAAGAATATATAATTCTATACCAGCCCAAATTCGCCAGTAGTATAGACTTCGAGATTTTAAAATCGGTTTAAAAAAGTGGATAGTTGGAGTAGATCGTGAAGTAATCCACAGGGTCATAGAAGTTAATATACTGGTGTAGTGGTGTTTCCTTTATATTTCGTATTTCTGGTGCCTGGCGTCTGACCTGTGGGCCCGCGCATTTGTAAGTGTGTGTAGGTTACCCATAGTGTGACTTAAAACATGTGGTAAAAGAAGAAATCTTGTCTATAGTCGAAAAGGGATAATTATGCTTTTTTTATATTTTCCGCGAGTTTGGATAGTGCCCTTTTGGCACTTCAAAACAAAAAAACTTTATTTCGAAATTACAACAAGTTTAATTATAATTCTAAAACAAAGGAGAAATACACGATGTTTAATGTTGAAACACTCGTAATAAATTCTAACATAATATTGTCTCTTACTTGTATATATAAAGTCAAATATGCTTAGCTAACATTATAAAATAAAACAACTTAAACTAAATAATTATGATGACTATGATTATTCAGCGGTTTCAGTATTTCCGCGTTGAACGACTGCTTCGATCCTATTAGTCTACTGACACGAGATATCAGTATAGCATTATACAGGGTGCTGTAACTCCTCCCTTGCCAGATGAGATTTAGGGTACCTAAATCTTGAAATTGATGTCCTCCAGGGGAACTTCGTGGGTCTTCTTAAGTTCGTTGACGATCTTGGACTCGACTGCGGAACTCGTTATTCTGCCTTTAAATTTCCAAAAACAGAAACATGCTACTGTTAATAAAAGAACACAAACAGTTAAAGTAAAAACACTAATCGAAGTATGAATTACAGGAACACTTATTGTTTGTAGTAATTCCTTCTGATGTTGTAGTTGGAATTTCACTAAATTCAATTCATCTAAATTTATAGATTCTAGATGTAAAGGCACAATGTTAAGTTTTGAGTTCATAGACAGTTCACTAAATTTAAGTTCGGGCAACGGCACATAGAAAAGTTTTTTAATTTCAGATTGATGAGAACTTACGGTTTGTCCTTTGATTTTTACCTCACAGCCTTCTTCTATTTTTACCAGATAACTACCATCTATGGCCAGTATTTTACGGTCTTCGCTGCATCTGTAGTTGACTATATTTTCTACTGGAGAGATGATAATCCATTTACTTTCGCTGATCTTCTGAATCTTCACATCTTCTATTAAAATTTGGTGATGCTTACAATTGTTATACTGGGTGGAGAACTTTATTAATTGTATTTCACAAGGGCTGTTTGGACTGATGTGATTCATTGTTTGAGCTTGACACAGGAATTCAGTTGGTCGGACTTCTCGACATGGTCCATCATGGAGTTTGTAATTTTCATCATTCAAGGAAAGGTATTTTGAATGGGGAATTAATGTCAGGAATGTGTGGGTCAAACTATTACGAATGGGAAAGGCATATAAATGATAGTAATCGTAATATGCTGACTCAACCAAAGGTACATCTAAAATGAATGTTAACTGAGTGGTTTTGTAATAGCTTTTAATAGTAATTATTTCTTCATAAAGGGCCATATTATCTATATTTACCTTATATGGCAAATTTACTTTATGTCTTTGAATTTTATTAAGCTCTATCAATAAATCATCTGTTTCTAAAATAGAGGGATGCATTGTCTTTAATTTAGCAAACGTTATTGCATTAACTAAAGTCTCCAAAATATTTTTAATTCCCGTTATTTCGGTAATGAACTGAACAAAGAGCATTTGAGCTATGATTACTATGTCCATGTAATCCTGTCTTAAGTCTTCAGCTTCAAAATTTTTCGTTAGAAATTCAATACGGTCTGCTATCTTTTTTTGATTGTTAGTCAAAATGTAAACTGTTTGATTAAATTTGGTAATAGCGGTTTCTGTTAGTGACATTTGATTTTTTTGAATTATTTCTAATTTATTTTGGTTACTAGTTAGCTCTAAAATAGTTGAGTCATAACGTTTAGCATCATTATCATCTAAATTTCCTGTGATTGACTTAATTACTGTTCCGAGTCCGTTTATTAAACCTCTCTTTTTTCGATTTAAACTTGATGGTATAATTTGTTTGAAAATTTTGTTAGTTTCACTTATTTCATGGAATAACACATTTTGAGAGTTTCGTAGTTCTTCATAATAGGATTCATTATAAGGGGAGTTTTGTATAGAGATGTTCAGGTGATAGGATGTGTTTTGTAAAAAGTTAAAGTCTTGTAAAAGTGGTTGTAGTTCAATCGTTCTAATCAATGTCCATTTATCGATTGCGTTTTGCATAGTTCCTATTTTTAGGGGTAGCAGTCCAGGGTTGTCATTCAGTCTGTTAAACTCTACCTGTCCAAGGACATGGGTGAGGAAGAGGATTGACCTGAAACATAAGGTCGTTTTAGATTTCGTAGATGTCGTTTAGCTATTTGTTTATTTTTTCTAATTAATGCAACATTTTTATCTGTAACTTTTATCAATTCAAATGGACCTTCGAATTTTGGATTATTTTTATTTCGTTTATCTACTTTAGTATAGACATGTGTTTCCTTATTAAATAAAGCGGTATCATCTTTGGAATTTCTGCCGGACACAACTCTTAATTTATTTTTTTCTAAATTCTCTTTAATTTTTTCGTACATTAAATTTAGTTTATTTTTATGTTGTAATAGGTACTCTTGCAAGAGTTTTTGTTGATCGTTTATATCATACACATCTTTACTAGAAGTATGACCTAAGACAATATCAAAAGGGGTAAAATTTGTGGCTGAATGAATGGAATGATGGTATGCCATAATCGCATAACACATAATTTTTGTTATCGGGTCTTTTGGATAAATTTGACGTAATATGCGTATGTGTTTTAATAAAGTTGAATGCAAGCGTTCTATGAGACCGTTAGAATTTGGATTTCTGGGGGTGGTGAAATCAACTTTTATCTTGTGCAAATTAAATAATTGTTTAACAGTTTCTGAGCATAGCTCTGAACCATTGTCACTTACTATTTGCTCGGGTGTTCCGTAGTAAGAAAAATACTGAATTAAAGCATTACAGGTTTCGATTGGATTTTTACTACTAATAGCTACTGCTTGCCCTAATTTGGAAAATGAATCAATTAAAGTTAAATAAATTTGATTTTCAATTATAAATGTATCTATATGTAAAATTTGGAAAGGTCTACATGGAGTTTCTGTAAGCATTAAAGGTATATTAGGTGGGTTGCGGTCATATTTTGCTCTTTTACATATTTCACAATTATTTATAAATTCAGTAACTTTTTCTTTCATGTGTAAAAAATAATATTTATTAGCTATTTCTTTAAGTGTCTCATTAATACCACGATGATTAGTTTTAGAGGTGTGATAACTTTGTATTACTTCTTGAATATCAGCTGTGTCAGCCAAAGGAATTCTACGTTTCGGACAGCTTATTATTTCAGGGCCATTATCATTAAATAGTTCAGTGTAAATATTACTAAAGTCCTTATATAATTGATCGGTTTCAAAATTAAAATAATAACGTTTATTTGAAACAGTATAATCTCGTAGAAATTTAACAATATGGTCTCTATTATTTTGTCGAGGAATTTGCACTAAGTATTTAGTTTGATTATAAATTTTTACCTGTTTTACTGGTCTGGGGTTATAATTTACTGGGGAACTATAATATTGATTCGGTTGTTTTTCAATGGGATTTTCAGATATTTGTATACTTTTTTTCGGTTCAACATTTACTTGAGAATGATCACTTTCGTCCGAGTTTTCAGTTGGTTTTTGTGCGAGTAAATTACGTCTTAGTTCACTTAAAGGGATATCTTCTGAATTTGGACTATTAGGAATTTCGATTGGGATAAAAGGCATTTCCGGTGGAGTCATAGGTGGTATATATTCATTTGTCGGCTGTGGTAATATCATACTTAAAGGAGGTGTATTTAGTTCACGGTCAAAGTCCTGTAAACGTCTCTCATTACTGTCTACATTATTAAACGTAGATTAAATCTCATCATCTAGAGCATTTACCTGTATGCGAGATAATGCGTCAGCGTTTGTATTATATTTTCCTTTTTTATATATAATTTCATAGTCGTACTCTTCCAGTTTTAGTCTCCACCTAGTTAATTTTGAATTTGGTTCTTTTAATTTCATTAACCAAACTAATGGTCTATGATCGGTGTAAATGTAAAATTTACGTCCGTATAAATATGGCCTAAAATATTTAGTCGCCCAAACTATAGCTAAAAGCTCTTTTTCTATAGTCGAATATTTTTGTTCACTATTATTTAGGGTGCGAGATGCATAGCTTATTGGTTTATCACTACCTAAAGGTCCTTGCGATAACACTGCCCCTAAAGCTACATTTGAAGCGTCTGTCGTTAAAATAAAAGGTTTTGTAAAGTCGGGATATTGTAAAATAGGGTCATTCATCAAAATGTTTTTACAAGTTTCAAAAGACTCAAGGAAATCTTTGTCATGATTTATATTGGCATTTTTCTTAAGGCATTTAGTTAGTGGTTTAGTCAATTTTCCAAAATCGCGTATAAATTTTCGATAATACCCTACAAGACCTAAAAAGCCTTTGATTTCTTTACGGGTCTTGGGAAGTGGATACTGTTTTATGGCCTTAATCTTATCTGGATTAGGTTTCACCCCCTGATCTGTGATTATATGCCCAAGATACATTACTTCCTTCTTTAGAAATTCGCTTTTATCGAGCTGAATTTTTAGGTTGGCCTGTCTTAATCTTTCAAATACGTCTTTTAGTCTTTCAATATGTTCCTGAAGGGAAGTTGAAAATACTATGATATCATCTAAGTAGGAAAAACATTTTTCGTTTTGTATACCCCTCAGAATATTTTGCATTAGGCGCTCAAAACAGGGTGGCCCATTGATAACTCCAAAAGGTAGGCGCATATGTTCAAAGTGGCCGAACTGCGTGGAGAAGGCCGTTTTTTCAATATCTTCTGGTGCCATTTCAATTTGATGGTAACCAGAAGCTAAGTCAAGAGTGGTGTAATATTGGCTTCGTCCGAGTTTGTCTAAGATGTCGGAAATATTAGGAAGAGGATATTTGTCCGGGATAGTTTTGGCATTTAATTTACGATAATCTATTACCATACGAAATTTTTGTTTACCACTGCTGTCCTTTTTTTTTTGGAATCACTAATACAGGGCTGGACCATGGGGAACAGGATGGTCGAATTATACCTTGTCTTAGTAAGTCGTCTACTTGTCGTTTAACTTCTTGTTGTTGAACATGGGGTAAGCGATACGGTCTTACATAAACTGGATCTGGGTCAGATAATCTAATATGATGTTTTATTTGATGTGAAAATGTGAGAGGGACTCCTTCACAATAAGATATATCTTTATATTCCCTACATAAAGCTTCAATTGCTGTTTTTTCTTCAATATTTAAATGATCAAGTCTAAGTTTTTCTAAATTTTGATTTTGAAGATATTCTAATTCTATCCCTGAGAAATCTACGTCCATGTGTTCGTCAATGTGTTCAGTGAAATTTAATTCTGTTTCCGTAATTGGGTCAAGTTTCAATGGCGAGTTTAATATTACTTGTACATGTTTATCTGTACCATTCAAGACACTCACATATGAAAAACCCTGATCTACGTTAACTAATGACTCTGGTATTTCTACTCCAGGTCGCAACGTTAATTTCGATAAAACGCCAGTATTTGTGGAACAAGAAACTGGAATTTTAATAATTTTCTCTGTTCTTGCTTCTATTTTAATTTTAAAATTTTGTAACGTTCTTTTATAAGTATTATGTTGTTCAGACGGCAAATAAAGTGGAATTACTGCTTTATCTGTAATTAATTTTCTATTTTTAAAATCTATTCTGGCTCCCAACCTTTGTAATAAGTCAGAGCCAATCAGACCATGATATTGGTTACTAATATCAAAAATGTAAAATTTATATTTTGCTTTTCCTGTGTTAAACATTAATGGTAAGGGAATTTTTGCAATTTCGTTATGTGTACTTGTCTGATGGACGGATTTGATTTGAAAATATTCATTTTCTATAAAATTTTTGTAATAAGTATAAGCTAAAGATGGGCACAATAAAGATTTCGTACTACCACTGTCCAACATGAATTTTAAATTTATACCAGGCACGATTACATAGGGTAGTTTTGGGCAATTATCTAAATTAACTTGTATTATCTGTTCTGATCTAAATTCAGGCTCGAATGAAAATTTTCTTCATGTTCGGTACAATCATTAAAATTATCTCTAGGTTCATAATAATTTTCAGGGTAAGGTTCTGAAAAGTTATCAGGTTCATAATATTTAGAATTTGTTTCATTATATTCATAATTTCCTTGACTAAAATTTGTGTCGTTGTAGTCATTGTTTTGTATAGGTCTGTCAGATTGTACTTCGTGATGATAAAGTTCCTCACTCGTATATCGTCTGTTTTGTGTATTAGGTATGGTATTTGTCGGTCTATGATTTCTGGTCGACGTTTCCATAGGGGTAGGCTTGTAAGTCGGAACAAAATTAGGGTTGGGGCGGAAAACATTTCTATTAGAATTTCTTGCGAAATTTTGTGAAGCAGGTTGATAATGAGGTCTCTGTTGTTGAAAGTTTTGTTTTCTCTCAAAAGGATTTAGTTGTGGAAAATTATTTCTCGAAAATTGTGAATTAGATGGTCTTTGATTAAATGGTTGATTACTAGAAAATGATTTATGAAAATTACCTAGATTTTGAGAAGTAAAACTATTTTGGAATGGTTTATTTTGGAAATTGTTACTATTACTGTTTTTATTAGGGGTGTTAGTATGCATATATTTCATCTGTTTTTCGCCATATTGGAAATTTTCTTCCTCTACGACTAATGCCATAGCTTGCTCCAAATGTATAGGTTTTTGTAATCTAATTGCAAGTCCTAATTGTCCGTGCAGTCCATGTAAAAAGGTCTGCAAGGCCATTTTGTCATAAATTTCATTTTTTACTAAACGAATATTGTTATCATCAATAGTTAATCTTAATTTACTTTGTAGCAAACTTCTAGCATCTTGTATTCGCATACCAAATTGATAGGGCGTTTCATTTTGATTCGGTTTAAGTAACATTAAGTCTCTAGCTAAACAATCTTCATCTCTCTGGTCTGAAAAATATTGTTGTAAGAGAAGTTTTATACGGGGCCAATTTGTGGCATCTTCTCTACTAGCGATTAAAGATTTTGCTCTTCCCTCTAGTTTATTAACTATTATTCTAAGTATCCAATTATTTCGGTCATTATTTAAATTTTGTGTATCAACAAAAGATGATAAGAAATTTTCACAAGCTCCAATAAATAATGCCAAAGTGGCTTGATCCCCGTCATAACTGGGAATTGCATTAATATGATAAGATTCAATTTTGGTTTGTGCAGTAACGTTTTGTTCAGTCATTTTAATATTTGTATTTTCCAACGTAAAATTATTTTCTAAATTTAACACTAATTTGGCTGGTTTAATAATATTTTGTCTAGAAATATTCTTAAAAATTTTATCTGAGTCAGACATACACAATTATAAAATTTATGGGATAAATATATATAAAGGATAATGAAAATTACTTACAATAATTTTTCCATATGCTTAATTATGAAGTCGGCAATGTTGTCCTTCTTCGCTGACGATTTTTGGTCACTTCTATCTATACTTGACTTGGCCCTTCGAGGTTGGCGATGATGTCCTTCCTTTTGTGGCTGTGTTGTCTTATGCTAGTGGTGGCTTCTGCTGTTGAGGTTGGCGATGATGTCCTTCCTCGTTGACGATGTTGGTCACTTAAAATTTTGTAGGTTGCAGGTTTTTAACGATAAAAATCGAAGTGTAGCTTTGCGATTTTTGTCAAAAATACACTTAAACCTATACTAACGACTGCGCCAGTTTGGATAGTGCCCTTTTGGCACTTCAAAACAAAAAAACTTTATTTCGAAATTACAACAAGTTTAATTATAATTCTAAAACAAAGGAGAAATACACGATGTTTAATGTTGAAACACTCGTAATAAATTCTAACATAATATTGTCTCTTACTTGTATATATAAAGTCAAATATGCTTAGCTAACATTATAAAATAAAACAACTTAAACTAAATAATTATGATGACTATGATTATTCAGCGGTTTCAGTATTTCCGCGTTGAACGACTGCTTCGATCCTATTACTCTACTGACACGAGATATCAGTATAGCATTATACAGGGTGCTGTAACTCGCGAATCCCTGGGGTTCGTCAGCAGTTTTGGTTTTTGTTTGTATTTATTTACAATGCCAGAGTGTTTGCACTAGCTCTTTTTTTAGAGAGAGTGATGGTTTTTTTAAAAATTAATAATAGGTGCCTCGACAATAAAAGCCATTGGCACAGACAAAAAATAAAAATAAATCTGAAACAGAAGTTATAAACACAAACACTCGTCTAACTTAGTATAACATAAATGTGCAATCTTAAGTTACAATGTGTTGTAAACATTAGTAGCTTTCAAGAAATAAATTAGTCTTGATAGATCATTGGTTCCGGACAAACTGAGGATGTCACTGATGTTTTCCTTAAGATCCAGATAGGACCGTTGTTCACTATATTTCGGACACTCAGTCAAAATGTGGTTTATTGTGAGTTGAGTACTACAATGGCTGCATAAAGGAGGTTCACTTTTTTCTAGTAGGTGTTTGTGTGTAAGCCTAGTATGACCAATCCTTAACCTTCTGATAATGATAAGTTCTCGTCTGTTTAGGTTTGTTATTTTTGTTATCTGAATGGTGGCTTCTATGTTTCTGAGTTTAGTTTGAGCATTAAACTATAAATGTTGCCATTCTTCGTGAACAGTGTGTTTTAAGTGAGTGTGAAGGTCTGTATGTATAATGAACTCATGATCTGGATTAATTTTTCCACAAGCCTTCTTAGCTAAGTTGTCTGCCTTTATGTTGCCTCCTATACCAGAGTGAGATGGCACCCATATTATTACTGTCGATTTTCCACACTGGGATATTTACCTTGCCGTTTTATGTATGTCTGCAACAAAAGGATGTTTGTTGTAAAGTGTTCCTATGGCATTGACAGCTGATAATGAGTCGCAGCAGATAATCGATCTGGTATGGGAAGATTTAAGGTAAGTTTCTAGACAGAAGTGTACGGCTGTGAGCTCTGCTGTATACACACTGCAAACATCCGAGAGTCTTAGACTCAGTTTTATATCCGCTCCGAAAACGGAGCAACCAGTGGTTAAGCCGCATCTAGATGCATCAGTGTAATATATTGCGTCATATGGGTACTGGCTGAGAACCCCATAGAAATCTGCTCTTAGAGTGGGGGCAGGTGTTGTTCGTTTGTTGTAAATACTCAAGGTTGTGTTGATAATAACGTGGTTTTCCAACCATGGAGGATCTTGGACAACATTCTTTCGGACGTAGTGGATATCTCTTGAGCTTAAATTATTGTGATTATCTAAATATATGTTAGCAAGGCGTGAATAGTTTTGAAATACCCTGTTCATAACAATCGAGTGTGCAGGGTTGCATGTATCCAATGTAATCTTCGCAGCATATGACAGCGATAAATGTTTCCTCCTTAGCCACAAAGGTATCTCTCCAGTTTCCCTTAGTATACTTAAAGTAGGACTGGTCCTAAAAGCTCCTGTTCCTAGTCTTAGTGCTGTATTTTGGATAACATTTAGTTGCCTAAGAGTTGACTTACTAGCTGATGAATATAAAATAGAACCATAGTCAAGTCTTGATCTAATAAGGCATCGGTATATTGTAAGGAGCACAGTTTCGCTAGCTCCCCAATTTTGATTTGCCAGTACTTTTAGGATATTAATTTTCTTAAGACATTCCATTTTAATATAATTAATATGAGATTTCCATGTTACTTTGGTATCTAATATCATCCCAAGGAATCTATGTTCATCTTTCATGGCTAAATCACTGTTGTATAGTTGTAGAGGAGTGATGGTGCTGGCGCGCCTTCTTTGAGAGAAGAGCATCACTTCTGATTTCTCCGCGGAAAAGGTAAAACCAAGTTCTTCTCAGCATTTCTGAATTGAGAGTATGGAATCTTGTAGTAGTATTCTGGTTGAATCTGCATTTTTTCCTCTACAAAAAAGTACTATGTCGTCGGCAAAAAGGGAAAGAAAGTGTATTCTATTGCTTTTATTTCAGTAAATTAAACAATAATCATATATAAGTGCATTTTCTATTACTTTTCTTTCAATAAATTAAATACATTTTTGTAATAATATATATTTTCTAATTTTTTGCCAATATGCTCGCGCCCCCCATTTAGTTTAATCACGCCCCCTAGGAGAGCGCACCCGACAGGTTGAGAATCGCAGGCTTACATCATTGAAGTGGTTAGTGAAGCATTTGTAATGCAACTTTTGTAATATACTTCATAATGAGTTTTAAATTTAATTGAGGCGAATTAAAAATGTAGTAGCTGTCGGCCTCTTTGGAGATGGCTATGCATCTAATCGAAATTTTTGGTACCTGTTTCATGTAGTTATGTATTTATTTTGCAGGTTATAGCGAAAAACCTCAATGGCTTATAGATGAAGTAGTACAAATCGCTAATAACTGTAACAATAAGAAATACAATGCGAAAAAGGCTGGTGATATGCATTTAGAACTTTATTTACTCCAGTACATCGATGCCCATCAGCCATTTATTCAAGATGCGGTAGTTGTTGATGTCAGAGAAAAGTTATATGACTTGTTGGTATTAGAGACTGGCAGTGTAATACGTTATAAGTATCACCAACAAGTGTTCGACTTAGGTGACTTTTAACGTTATTGAATAACCAGTCTCTTGATTAATCGTGTTGTTTTGTAAAGAAATGTATATTGTTCAATAAATTATTATTATTATTATCATAATAAATAAACAACGTCCAAATTGTCATAATGTTTCTTTTTATAGAAATAACATATACAATTATTTCGGTTCAAAAGTTAAGCTTTTATAACCTACAAAATGCAGAGGCAAATTAGTCAGAAATTGAGAGCAATACTTCGTTATTAGTTTTGCTTTAAATTGTGTATAGCCAGATCCCACAGAAACGTAATTAATTATACGTGTATTCTGGGTTATCCAATTACTAATTTATATACAGCAATATTTTATAATTTTGGATTATGTGGGCCCCTTTTAAAGTAACTAAGCAAAACCACAACACCCTTCCCGGCATTAACTTTTGTATCTCCTATCAAGTTTCAGCAGACCAAAGAGATCCTTAATTTACCCTCTTTCAGTTCAAGTCTGATACCATACAGTTACTTTGAGAATTAATTGCATACGCAAATAAATGATATTAATTTATATAATTTACAGATGAAAAGTTTAACGTACTTTTAAGCGACTAAAAAAAGTTTGGTTGTAGCAGGTTGTCATCAGCATTATACAAAAAAGTTCGGGACGCAGTAAGTGCGTTATGGCAGTGAATTTTTATTAAATGCTTCAAACTTGAATAACTCAATTTTCTATAAACGTAGAAAGCTTAATTATGGTACGTAGTAAGGCCTTTGCTAAGGCAAGATATCCACCAAATTTCATTATAATAACTTTGTAAGATTCGGAGAACAAAAAAATTTCGAAGAAAATCAAAATTTGAATAACTCAATTTTCTATAAACTAAGAAAGTTTAATTTTGGTATGTAATAATCTCTCCCCCAAGGCAACATATATAGTAAATTTGATTAAAACAGCTTTGTAATTTTCGGAGAAAAAAATTTTTTGGAAAGGAAACTAAAGATTTTCCCAGAAAACCCTGTCCGATTTTCCTGACCAACGAACTCATCCAAACCGTTAATAAAAGAAAGGCACCTGCCGAGTTTCATCAAAATGGGTTAATTATTTTTTGAGTTATCAGATGGATGTATGTATATATATATATATATATATATATATATATATATATATATATATATATATATATATATATATATATATATATATATATATCTATAAACATATAAAAATTGAAACTGACCTCGTGTATGGGTTCTAGGGGTCCTAGTTTGCGCTCATTTGAAAAAATATTTGCAGTCTCACCATCGATACCGCTCTACTAGTGAATTTTTTTAAGTAAAAATTCACCAAAAATGAAGGGATCGCCTATTTTTTCCCCGAAAATGTATTATAAAAAAACCTACTTACTAAACTTAATAATTATTAACTACTTACCAAGTTTTCCTCTAGTTAGTTATACGTTATAGTAGTTAAAAAGTCCCTTAAAAAGCTAACCTTTAAATTAATAATATTATCCACTGAATTAATCAGAGTATCACAATTATTTAACACTCAGAAATAGAGGCGCCTTATAGGCGGGCATCTAGAGTAGACTGGACAGTCGCTAAAGAGGTGGTTACCTGGAGCAAAATCAGATGGGCCATTAACAGCTTTAAGCCATACAAATCGCCGGGATTTGATGGAATAATGCCCATCATGCTCCAACAGGGGATAGATATACTGGCGCCGGTGCTAACCCTCATTATGAGGGCCAGCCTGGCTCTGGGGTACATTCCGAGGGCATGGAGACTGGCCAGGGTTGTATTTATTCCTAAACCTGGGCGTCCAACAGACCAGGTAAAGTCCCTGAGGCCAATAAGTCTCATGTCCTTCTTGCTGAAAACAGTGGAAAAACTGCTGGACCGGCACATTAGGGGCGGTGTACTGGAAGCATATCCTCTACACTGCGGACAATATGCATACAGAGCAGGATTCTCAACAGAAACAGCACTGCACCAACTGGTGCTGAAACTGGAGAAAACGCTGGAGAACAAGGACGTGGCGCTGGGGGCCTTCCTAGACATAGAGGGGGCCTTTAGCAACACCTCGTTCAGATCGGTTCTGGCAGCTGCCCGGGAGCGTGGGATAGAGGAGACCTGCTGCAGGTGGATCGGTTCCATGCTCAGGGACAGGGTGGTGTTCACTTCACTCGCGGGAGGGACTCTGCTGGCGGGGGTCGCGGCGGGGTGTCCGCAGGGGAGCGTTCTGTCTCCCTTGCTCTGGTGTCTAGTCGTGGACGGCCTGCTGGGGAGGCTCTCGGGAGGGGGGTATGAGGTACAGGGCTATGCGGACGACATTGTCATCATAGTCCGAGGCAGTGTGGGAGCGTATGCAGACTGCACTGAAAGTGGTGGAAGGGTGGACGGTTGATCAAGGGCTCGGGGTGAGCCCCGAGAAAGCAACCGTCGTGCCGTTTACGAGGAGGAGGAAGTGTGAAAGCCACAGAACTCTCACTCTATACGGTAGGAGCGTTCCAATCGCCAGGGAGGTAAAATATCTTGGGGTCGTATTGGACTCTAAGCTAACCTGGAATGGTCACATTGGAAAAATACTGCGTAAGGCAGTCATGACCTTAGCCGTCACTAGGCGGCTATATGGAAAAGCGTGGGGACTAAGACCTAGTATGGCCCACTGGCTGTACACAAGGGTGGTCAGACCATCGTTAACATATGCGGCACTGGTCTGGTGGCCTAAGGTGACACAATCCAGTGCCAAACAAAAACTAGGCAAGATCCAAAGGATGGCTTGCCTAGGCATCACAGGGGCAATGTCTTCAACCCCAACAGCCGCCATGGAGGTGTTGCTGGATCTACCCCCCCTACACTTAGTTATTATGGGAGAGGCCACGCTAGGACTATACAGACTAGCCTGCAATGGTAGACTGAAGATCAACCCAGGCTTCAGGGGCCACTGCAAAATTCAGGAGATCGTGAAGGAGCCCATGCTTGAAATGAGGTCAGACTTAGCGAGCCCGCGAATGTGCAGGGAAAAGAACTTTACAGTGGAAATCCCTGATCGCGAGGCATGGCGGGAGGAAACGCCGGGCATGCCTCGTCTCGTCTGGTTCACGGACGGATCTGGCGGGGAGCGTGGGACGGGGGCAGGTGTTTACTCGGAGGGACCGAGGGTAAGTCATAGTATTTCCCTCGGAGCCCATGCAACGGTGTTTCAGGCCGAGATGTACGCAATCCTGCACTGTGTGCGGGAGAACAAGAGGAGGGGCTACACCAACAAGCGGATCGTCATAGCCACAGACAGCCAGGCAGCCCTTAAGGCACTAAGTAGCCCACGGGTAAATTCCTGGCTGGTGAGTGAGTGCCGAGACGAGACGAGCAACCTGGCTGGGCAGAATGAGGTGACCCTCATCTGGGTGCCGGGTCACTCGGGGGTTAAAGGCAATGAAGAAGCTGACAGTCTCGCGAAGAGGGGGTCAGCAGAACCATTTATGGGACCAGAACCGGCTCTGGGCGTGTCAAAGAGCACTGCCAGGGGAGCCATTAAGTCCTGGGTCAGAAACCAACACAAGGTGTACTGGGCGGACTGTCCAGGGCTCAGACATGGGAAGTCAATAATTGACGGACCCAGTTCAAAGAGAGATGTGGAGCTGCTAAACCTTAGCAGAGGACAGCTCAGAAACACAACAGGTCTCTTGACGGGACACATGGCCGTCAAGAAACACCTGCATAAAATGGGGCGGTTCGAAGGGGACCTCGCATGCAGACTCTGCGGCGAGGGGGAGGAATCAGCCCAGCACATCTTGTGTGAGTGTATAGCTCTGGACCGGAAAAGACAACTGATCTACGGTCACTCTAGACCGGAGACAGAGCAATATAAAACTTCACCCTACCAATCGCTGTGCAGACTAGTTCAAGGCACAGTGATCTTGGAATGGGTGGAGTAAGACTAAGGGTATGCACAATCAACCAAGGGTTGCGGTGCTTTCGGGGCGGCAAGGCCGCGGACGAGCCCTGAGGGAAAAAAAAATCACAATTATTTTGTCCACTTATTAAGCAACCCGAAGTAGTGGCCATTATAATAATAATAATTGTCTTGTTAGAACATGTAAACAACAACGAAATGATCTAATTAAAAATCAATCCGACGCGAAGACGAAAATTACTAGGTAGTAGGTACACACGCTCTGCCAAAAGTCCACTACAAATTTGAAGTGTGTAATTTATAGCGCACAACAGATTGCTTATTCGGTCGTTTTCGACGATGATCGGCGATCATTTCGCACTGAAGTATCGCATTTTCTGAGAGCGCCGAAAAATACACACCGCCGTCCGACTGCTTTATAATGGATATGGATGTATATAACGTCTGCAACGATTTATACTATACTTATTCTGACTCTGTATTCTGTATTAATGGCTGCCGACTCTCTGCGATTATCGATATACTAATTTTGTTTGTTGAATGCAGGGGGTAAAAATGTAGCTAAAAATTTATTAAAATATAGCATAGCCAAAATAATATTTTTTCCACGGCAGGCGGCAGCGCGCGCGCACGGGCGCACTTATTGAGGAGTCGCCCCTGCGCAGTCCACACTTCCTATTTAAAAGTTTGGATTTTTTATAAATACGCATGATAATTGAGATACTGAATTGGCTGTTTCACCTTGTATAAGCTATCTTATGTGCAGTGGTCCATACTATCACCCCTTGAAAAAACTTCCTTGCCTGATAAATCTCCATCTATATTTGGCAGTTTAGTGCTTCTTATATTCTGCACCTAAATCTACCATTAAAGACACTTCACTAATAGTCTAAGATCCGGCTGCAAAATTAGTACATTAATAACCTAGATTATCAAGATTTAATTTTTAAGTATTTGTACAACTAGGAGAAGTCACTTTTCATCAGGTGCCAATTAAAAATTACCCGCCAGTATTATTAATTAAAATATAATTAATTTACTTTTAGAGAAACATTTCGTTAACATCTTACGGAAATAAAACCTACACAACTTCACAACAGTGTATTTAAAATATCTGAAACGTCATAGTTGCTGCTGATTGCTTAACCGCTACCTCTACGCAGCCAGGTGTAAACAGGTATAATTTTATTAAAACTTTTCGTTCTTAACGTACACTCATTTCATTTATACCACATTAAAGCTCATTTTTTTCTGTAGTCAATGATATAAAGGTGCCTATATAAAAAAACCCGCAAATCAAAGTTTCCTACCCTAAAAGATGCTAGGTATGAAAAATAAAGTGACAGAGAGTGATCGCGCGACGCTACTTGTTAGACAAGGATGCTCAATGCCAGCTAAACGTATTTTTTGAGCTATTGCGCATGCTCCGATAAGCATCTGAGTCCAGTCATTTTTAGTGAATTTTCGTAGAAAAAATTCACTAATGGGGAGATCCCGACTTTTGAATTTTGAAAAATTTTTTGCAAATGAGCGCGAACTAGGACCCCTAGAACCCACATATGGGGTCAGTTTCAATTTTTATATATATATATATATATATATATATATATATATATATATATATATATATATATATATATATATATATATATATATATATATATATATATATATATATATATATATGTATGTATCACACCGATAACTCAAAAAATTAAGGGCCGATTTTGATAAAATTTGGCATGTACCTTTCTTTTGTAAATGGCTTGGATAAGTTCGTTAGTTAGGAAAATCGGACGAGGTTTTCCGGGAAAATTTTGAGTTTTCATTCTAAAAAATTTTTATCTCAGAGAACAATAAGCCGATTTTGATAAAATTTGGCATATACCTTCCTTTTGTAAATGGCTTTGACAAGTTTGTTAGTCAGGAAAATCGGACGAGGTTTTCCGGGAAAATTTTGAGTTTTCATTCTAAAAAAATTTTATCTCAGAGTAATAGGCCGATTTTGATAAAATTTGGTACATACCTTCCTTTTGTAAATATCTTTGAGAAGTTTGTTAATCAGAAAAATCGGACGAGGTTTTCCGGGAAAATTTTGAGTTTTCATTCTAAAAAAAATTTTATCTCAGAGAATAATAGGCCGATTTTGATAAAATTTAGCATGTACCTTCCTTTTGTAAATGGCTTTGATAAGTTCGTTAATCAAAAAAATCTGACGAGGTTTTCCTTGAAAATTTTCAGTTTCTATTTGAAAAAATTTTTTTTCTTAAAAAAATAAAAAATCTATGATAACCAAATTTGGCAGGTAGGTTTACGATATAAAAAGTAAACTATACACCAAAATTTAGATTTCTATGTTACAAGAAAAAAAAGTTATAATAAAATATTTTGTGCCAGATCATTTCTATGAAAATTCACTACCATAACGCACTTGCTGTGTCTTTGATAATATTATTACTACTTAGATCGTTGGTTGAGAACCCTATTTATCGGAGCATGCGCAATAGCTCAAAAAATACGTTTAGCTGGCATTGAGCATCCTTGTCTAACAAGTAGCGTCGCGCGATCACTCTCTGTCACTTTATTTTTCATACCTAGCATCTTTTAGGGTAGGAAACTTTGATTTGCGTGTTTTTTTATATAGGCACCTTTATATCATTAACTACAGAAAAAAATGAGCTTTAATGTGGTATAAATGAAATGAGTGTACGTTAAGAACGAAAAGTTTTAATAAAATTATACCTGTTTACACCTGGCTGCGTAGAGGTAGCGGTTAAGCAATCAGCAGCAACTATGACGTTTCAGATATTTTAAATACACTGTTGTGAAGTTGTGTAGGTTTTATTTCCGTAAGATGTTAACGAAATGTTTCTCTAAAAGTAAATTAATTATATTTTAATTAATAATACTGGCGGGTAATTTTTAATTGGCACCTGATGAAAAGTGACTTCTCCTAGTTGTACAAATACTTAAAAATTAAATCTTGATAATCTAGGTTATTAATGTACTAATTTTGCAGCCGGATCCCGTACTATAATAAACAACGTGAGATTTACAAAAGTTAATTATGTGGAATAATACACTTTCAGTAAAGTAACCTGCATAATCCCATCAGAAGTGATCACGTGCTCATCTCAGGGATCCATCTCTGATCGCTACATTAATATAACGAGGTAACCATGCTGTGGTCTTGCCGGATGGTGTCTTAAACTAGGTACAGGCTAATCTATGCAAAACTTAATGTATTGGTAAACTTCAGTACCGCTTCCATAAGTTTGCACCAAAGTTCATCCATTGTTTAACAGGATGAAACTTAACACCCCGAGCATGTACTGGTTACAAGATTTACTTACTTTCTAAGACACCGTTATCGATTCTACAATACTTCTTACGACAGTTTAAACATTAAATTTAAATTAATTGTTAAGGCTTCCATAGCTCAGTCTTGGTTGATGTAGTTACTTAGTTAAAATATTTGTCGCCCAGCGGCGGTACCTATCTCTACAAAATTATCCACTTAACTCGCTTCCTTAAAAATTTTTGAACTTGTAATTATTAATTTATTAAAAAATTCTCAGTATGTAAGGATCTATTAACAAGTAATTAGCTTACAAATAAAATTCGAAACACAGTGCGTTATAGTAGTGAATTTTTTATAAGAATTCTACACAAAGTGAGATGTAAGACAGAAATCGTTATCTCGTTGCGGAACCAAGTACAGGGCTTTCATTAATTTCCGAACCCCACGTGACCGGATTCTGTCTGTCTCTTAGTGGAATATGATTTTATGAGTTGACAGTCAAAAAGTAACCAAAAAAACCACTAGACTAGGGACCCTAAAGTTACTAAATCAATTGACAGTTCAGTCCATTGGCGCTCAATTCCCTTTTGACCGGTTATTTTGTATGTATATTGTGCATTTTCCAAGTTCGACCAGTGTTTACCTTCTTCAAATAATTTTCTATCTGTTGGACAATAAAAATAAACAGTTTTCATCAAAACTTAGCATTTTCATTGCGTTTTTACGTAAATTAAAAGTGTAGGTATGTTAAGGTTATGTTGTCGACGATATTCGACATCGCATGTAACGAAGCCCTACCAAATATGTTCGTCGGTAATCTGCCCAAACAGGTACTTTTTGTGACATGTTACACAATACACATCCTTAAAACCGTAAATTAGAAGTTTAAATAATCGGACCTCAATTTGTTTACGTACATTACAAAATTTTGATATATATATATATATATATATATATATATATATATATATATATATATATATATATATATATACAAAATAAAAGTAATATTTTATTATGTTCTTAATTTATTTTTTAACAATCGATAACAGTAAACCATACATGAACAGACTTGCTGTTAAAAATGGTAAATAATAAATAAATTTAAGACATTAACTGTTTCAACTTATTATAATTTTTATATTTTTTATAAAACCCCAAAGGAAATATGAGACAACACTGGCATCTTAGGGATTTCATTAATTCAGGTTGTACAACCGTGTATGCTGGGTTACCTAACTTAAGTGGTCACGTGGGGTTCGGGAATTAATGAAAGCCCTGTAGTATGTTGTCACGACAAATAGGGACTCTGTACAACCAACTAACAATTTTGTAAATTGTCAGCCCTGGCCCATTTCTTCCATAATATAGGGACAATATGTAGGGCTAGATGTATTCTCATCACAATTAGAACTATATATATATATATATATATATATATATATATATATATATATATATATATATATATATATATATATATATATATATATACCCAAGCAACATTTAAAGTCAAATTGACGTCAAACCTCCCTAACAATAGGTCGCTTTTACCAATGTGGGGAATAAACTGAAAGTAATAAGGAAGTCGATAATAGGTCTAGCAAGGCATTTCGACCAACGCAATTTTAATTATATTTAGGGCATTTTTATTCTACATTGGACCAATGGGCGTAATTTATTGGTAAATACTTGCAACGTTTTACTTGAATCGGATATCCGGGCGCAAGTGCCGTTAAATCCTTAACAACGAACTGCGCATGTGACATTATTGTGTAGGATCTGTGGTTATGTATGTACTAACAAACAGTAGATATTAGCAACTAGGTATGTCCATCATTGTTAAAAAATGACATGTTGAAAGATCAAAGAAGATACTTTAAATATTTGGATCAATGATCAAGGTAATTTGCACTGCATAAAGGAAAAAACCACTGCGGTTATGTTTTTTTCTGTTAACATGATTATGATACTTTGATATAATTCAAGCGCGTCTGTAAAAAGTACAATTAGTTAAAATTAAAAAATATTCAAAATTCTTGAAATTCTGATTTTGAGGATTGGTGATGTAAACAAGACAAAAGTATCCTACCTTCATTGTATACAAGCATTATTTTATGTTTCTTTCGAGTTAAAATTTAATTACACTAGATTCAACAAAAAATTGTTTTTAGTTTTCCAATACAATCAAGATGGATACCGCGAGCATAGTTTAATATGGCTGCCGTTGTAACATTATTGACGTGAATGTTAATTTTGCGCTATTTTTTTTACCTTTAAGTCACAATTCTCATGACAAGGCAAACTAACCAAGCATTGAAGGCATTTTGTCCTATTATAGGAATTTCAACTACATGGTATACGAATTTAGTTTAAATTTATTAGCAATCATAAATTTTCATGTATCGAAATATATATATATATATATATATATATATATATATATATATATATATATATATATATATATATATATATATATACATATATACATATATAGAAGAAAACATTGACTTTTCACTGTATCACTGTACGAACGGAATTTCTGTAGGAAGATTGGAGCTTGAACTGAACTGGCTTAATCACACTAGCGATGTTTAAGTAGAAGATTGGGATCTTAGAAGTCCCAAAAAGCGATGAAGATGAGATTCGTTGCAAAACGGCACTGTAGAACTGAACTGGCTTAAACACACGAGCGATGTTTAAGTGGAAGATTAGGAACTCAGGGTTCCAAGGAGCGAAGAAGATGAGATCTGTAGTAAAACTGACTTGTACCTTGCGAAAGGCTTGCTTCTATCGAGCTTTCGCGTAACGCTAGGTGACGTAGTTGACATAACATAATGTCAGTAATACAGAATGGCCAACTAGGTATAAAAATTATTCCTAGTGAAGAAAATCCACTGGCTGCATCTAAAGAATACGTCAAAGACAGCTCAAGCTATTTTAAATAATGGACCTAACGGTATATAAGTATTCTTTGTATGGCATTGTTCATGCGTAAACCTAATGCGATACAGACGTCTAGAGGATAAAGATTACCAGCAAATTGGAAAGGATTGTGAAATCCAGAGATAACTAATTCCAGGTAGAAAGTTAAAGGATATATATATATATATATATATATATATATATATATATATATATATATATATATATATATATATATATATATATATATATATATATATATATATTGCTTATATAAGTGCACACCGAAGAGACATAGAAGAAGATTATATAGCGTTTTTAGTGAATTTTCTTAAAAAAATTCACTAATGAGGAGATCCCGACTCTTGAATTTTGAAAAAATTTCTTCAAAGGACCGCTAATTAGGCCCCCAGAACACATATCCGGGGTCAGTTTCAATTTTATATATATATATATATATATATATATATATATATATATATATATATATATATATATATATATATATATATATATATATATATATATATGTATCACACCGATAACTCAAAAAATAATGGGCCGATTTTAATTAAATTTGGTAAATACCTTCTTTTTGCAAATAGCTTGGATAAGTTCGTTATCCAGGAAAATAGGCCCAGGTTTTCCCGGCAAATTTTGTGTTTTCTTTCGAAAAAAAATTATATCTCCATAATTAACAAAGTGAGGGCAACTAAATTTGGTACACCTTATAGGTAAGTTACCTACCAAAATTTAGCTCTGTAGATCAAAAGACAAAAAAGTTATAGGCTTTTAAAGAAAAATAAATTGGGGTTTTCCTCAAAACGTTAAAGTTGCGATTTATAATGTCAAAATTGGCAAGATTTAGGCAAGGAACTTGAATCTAATACGGGCTATGGAAATAAAATGGCTCAAGAAGGATGTTTTACAAACCATGAAGTCTTAGTTTCAATCGTCATTGTCCTTCATTTTACTAAAATGTATCAAGAAAATTCATTTCAAATAGACCCTTTCTCTGATGCTTGGCAGTAGCCTTAGCTATAGAGTTTATCGTTTAATGGTATATAATTTTTGTAGAATTTTCGTAAAAAATCAATAAAGCTCAATATATCTGTTATTATACAACATATGAAAAAAATGTATATATTAATTATAGGGTGTCTTGACCTACATCTTAAAAAATTATTTTTAGAATCACAGGGTGGCCAATAAGTCGTTGGTGATACAAATTTTCTTTTTTTTTTAATCAAACACGCCTTATGTTATTGCATTTTTGCATTTTTCATCGAAATATAATGCATGTTTGTAAAAAAAGAAATTCTGGACGCAGCAAGTGCTTTATGGTAGCGAATTTTGATCAAATTCTTCATATTTGAATAGCTCAATGTGCTCTTAATCTATAAGGTTGACCAAGAAACGAGTTTTTTCGGGAATACTTTAAGTTTGCTTTCGGAAATTTTTGTACATTTTCAAACAATAAAGTTATTTTTATGAAACATGGCACATTGTTTTTACTATATAGGTTATACTGGTAACCAAATTTAATGCCTGCTTTCTTAAAAAAACACACATATTTGCTATTAAAAATATTTTTATGAAAATTCACTACCATAACGCACTTGCTGCGTCCAGAGTTTTGATCTTTGATTCCATTATAGGTTATAGACATCAATAAGTAAACATAAACATATGACAGCTGACCTTGTGGCCAGTGCTTCATTTCATTAGCATGAAAAGGGATGTATTATATTGAAGGGGTAAACATGCTGATTTCAAATAAGCAGCTTTTCTTCCATATAGTAGTCAAGTTGTCATACATTTTTAGGATTTGCACAGATACTGCGACTGAAGAATAAAACTTTTACTAATTAAGTTTATCAACTGAAACACCTTCAACATTCACAAATTGATTTGACTGCTGTACACTTGGAACTTTGAGGACATTTTTGATTCGAAGTCAGATTTTATGGGTATCTTCAACTTTGATGTAGGCAATTTGACTTGGAAGACCACTGTTGCAGTAATTATTACTATATGACCAATCAGAAAGCCATTTTAGGTTATTTTAGTGCCCAAAATATTTTCTATGTTGTATTGCAGTTATATTCGTAATATATATGTAATCTGGACTTCATAAGAGGATCTCCTATTTACTATACCCCAGAGACGTATTGCGAGTTATTATTAGCTAATAGATTTTGAAGAAATTTTTTCAAAATTCAAAAGTCGCGATCGCATTAGTTAATTTTTTAAAGAAAATTCACTAAAAGTAACAACCTAACTAGTATTAGTCATCTCGTCACATTTCGAATACTATATTTATGTAAACAAAAGAAAATTTCGTCAGCGTTTTCGGATCAAAAGTGTAAGCTCGTGGCGTGAATCAGAGCCGTTTAGATAATGTGACTGCAGCTGTGAATCACACAGAGAGCATCCGTGCAACGAATGCAGTGGATGCAGACGGAATATCTTAGAAGATAAAGAGTTAAGTCCTCATCAGAATACACCCGCAGGTCCATGAACACTAACCAAACACTAAACCGTAATTGAGGGCTTTGCTACTCCAGATAACTTCCAATTGAATGCTGCCTTTGTTTCGGTCGATGTGTGATGCAATACGAGGGGTAATCGAAAAATCGCAAATAAAGGCTTGAGTTTTATCTAGGTATACAGTGTGTAAAAGCCAAATGGAATAAATTCATTAATTTGGCTACTGTACATTATTATAAAAAATCCCGAAATACGTCAAATTTAGATTATAAATTGAGATTTTTCAACCTGAAAATGCGATCCCTACCTTCAACCCCCTTCAAATGGCAGGTACAACCCTCAATTTTTTAAAGGGGAAGTATAAGCTTGTGATATGTCGTTTGGAATGTCTATTCATTCTCTATTCAAAAATTTTATCGTTTTCAAGTTTATTGCAACAATTAAAATAGAATAAAATAAAATCATGTGGTTACCGAAATTTGCTATAAAATACCCAAAACTTATTACAATATTGTAATTAGTATAATCAAAACTTATTTCCCGTTTAGGTCTTGAATATAAGAAAGTAATCAAAAACCATAGTAATGTGCTTTTTACATTGTATCCATTAAAATATATTAAAGAGTTTTCGAGGCAATGTTGGTTTGTTTAAAACGCCTAAGCAAATTGTTTTATAATTATAAGTTGTCATTTAAATTTTTAGTATTATAATTTTAGTTTGAATTTCGTTAACTTCAATTCTGAAAAATGGTTAGATTAACGGAAATGCATAAAAAAAGAGTTATACAAATGATTGGTTACGGAGATGAAACCCGAACACAACATGAAGTAACTTGCCTATTTCATGAGGAATTTCCTGATTTACCGCCTATATCCCAAGGAACAATTAGTAAAATAGAGGCAGTTACGCAAGTTTGGTCATGTAAGGCAGATTAAAAAAAGCAGCCAATGCACTGAGTGATGAAATCAAATTAGATGTGATGCTTGAATTTGTGGAAAACCCACATACATTGGCTAGACAGGTACCCACTACATTTAATGTTAGCCATGCACCGATAGTTAACATATTAAAAGAAAATAAAATGCATCCCTATAAAATGATACCTACTCAGGAGCTCATGGAGGACGATTTCGATAGGAGAACGTATTTTTGTGAACAAATGATGGCAATGTTAGATAACAATATTATCTAATTTGAAGACGTCATGTTTTCTGATGAGTGCCCTTTTTTCACTTAACGGTCATGCTAATCGGCAAAATTGTCGCTACTGGGCAACGACAAATCCTCACTGGATGAGAGAAGAACACACGCAATACCCTCAGAAGGTTAATGTTTGAGCAGGCATTGTTGAAAACCATATCATTGGTCCATTTTTCATTGAGGGTAATTTGAATGGCGATAAGTATTTGGCACTACTTCAAAATGATGTCGTTCCAACTTTGGCAAATTTAGATCCTGATCCAGGAAACCCTCAAGTTACAGTGAATACGATATGGTTTCAGCAGGATGGAGCACCACCACATTACCAACTCAATGTCCGGCAGTACCTCGATGCAATATTTTCCAATCGGTGGATAGGGAGGCGAGGATCGATAGAATGGCCAGCGCGATCACCTGATCTTACCTTATTAGATTTCTTTTTATGGGGATATGTGAAGAGCATTGTGTAAAAAACTAAACCTTTTGATTTAAATGACTTAAAAGAACGAAAAACGCTTACGATTAGGTCGATCACGCCTGTTATGTTAAATAATGTTAGAAGACAGTTTTATATGAGATTAGGGTGTTGCCAAGAAGTTCGCGGTGAACATTTTGAACATCTTCTTCATTGACATTCATAGTTCTTTTCAGTGTTTTACATTTTATTACACTTTGCATTACATTTTACTATTTTGTTGTATTGTGGCGAATTTCGGTAACCATATGATTTTATTTTATTATCTTAATTGTTGCAACAAACTTGAAAACGATAACATTTTTCAATAGGGAATGAACAGACCTTTCAAACGACATACCACAAACCTATACTTCCCCCTTAAAAAAATGGGGGTTGTACCTGTCATTCGAAAGGGGTTGAAGGTAGGGATCGCATTTTCACGTTGAAAAATGTCAATTTATAATTTAAATTTGACGTGTTTCGGGATTTTTTATAAGAATCTACAGTAACCAAAATAATGAATTTATTCCACTTGGCTTTTACACATTGCATGTGTTTCTTATATGGAAAGCATTGAGAAAATTTTAAAGTCAAATATACATTACGTTAAACTTACGTGTTACTATTTTATTATAATGAAAAGTCTGGATGGATCAAGTGCATTATGGTATCGAATTTTCATTAAAATATTTCAAATATCAAAAAACAACGAAATAAGCTTTGGAAACACAAATGTATTTTATTTTCCGAAAAAAAAAACCGGTTTGATTGGGTTGGCTAACGAACTCTTCCTAGACCTTTTCGTTATTTTGTAATTGGTTTAGATTGATAATATTTTACACAAAAACGAATACGGCTTATAGGTATAGAAGAAATGTCATAAGAAGTGTCTTTTACAACCGTCATTGTCCTTCGGTTTACTCAAATATTTGCAAAAAATTATTCTAAAATAAACCCTTTCTCTAATGTTTTGGCACCAATTTTAGTTATAGAGTTCATGGTTTAATAGTCTTTAATTTTTAGCAAATTTTCCTAAGAAAAAATGGCTATTGAGTGGACCGGGACTTTTGAATGTTTAAAAGATTTCTTCAAATCAGCACGAACTAGACCCCTAAAGATCCAAGGCCAGCTTTACTTTTCATATGTTTATAAATACAGGTGAGGCAATTCTACGGTAAAGTTTAATATATCCGTTATTATACCATATACGAGAAAAAATTATATATCCTGATTATATGGTGTCCTGAGCTGCATCTTATAATTTTTTTGACAATTGCAGGATGGCACATAAGTCGGTGGTGACACAAATTTTAGTTTTTAATTGAAAAGCCCTTATATTATTGCATTTAAACACCCTATATCTATAATGCATGTTTGTGAAAAAAAATGTTTCCGTTCATCGTTTTTGAGTAATAATAGGCATGGATGCAAAATGATGAAAATGTTTTGTATCCTCCTACTATGTCGAAAATCATAACTACTGGACAATTGATAGTCCCTTTATTAATCTTATTTTTAAAGGGGTAGACATTGATCCAATCCAATCCATAGCAGGTGGTAGTGGAATTTTCCTTTATGTAACAGTAAAGGATTTTTTCACGCCCGAGGAGGTACCACCCCATGCATCAAGGAGCCAGTGAAGTCCCAACGGACGTTTCCGGTTCTGGTGTATGAGTCGGTTTCCCTTATAAGCAAAAATGATGATGGCTCCTCCTTGTATAAAATATTCCGGAGGCAAAATACCCCTCCATTCGGATCTCCGGGAGAGGGGTGTACAGGGGGCGCCAACATCAAGATTTAACATATCCTTTTCGAATATATGTGGCCTAAATTCTAACCTGAACTCCGTCCACCATTTCCTCCAGGCTAACAGGCCCCAACTCCTCTTCCTCACCGAAACCCAAATCAGTGCCAAAACAGCCACTAATCACCTTAATTTCCCGGGGTATGAGCTCCTTACTGCCTTTAGATTGCATGGAGGCGTGTGCGCATACGTCCGTAGCAATCTACCCTGCACCAGACTTCCCAATTTAGAAGGTGGAAGAAAAGACATACTATGGATAAAACTCTCTCTCAGGGCTGCAACTAAATTCATCTGTTGCATTTACCGGTCACCTTCTGACAATAACTTTGTCCAGCTCTTTGACTACCTTTCTGAAAAAACCGACTATCTGATTTCTGAATATCCTTCCTCCGAGGTCACTATTCTTGGCGACTTCAATGTCCATAATAAGGAATGGCTAGGATCTTCAAAAACCGATCCACAAGGGAGAGCAGCGGAGGCCTTTGCAGTCAGCAATTCTTTGGCCAATATGGTTCAGCAACCTACTTACTTTCCTCGTATCCCAACACACAGCTCAAATCCCTTGGATCTCCTTCTTACTACAAATCCTGAATGCTATAAGATATCAGTCACCGCCCCCCTTGGTCGCTCAGACCACGGCATGGTCACTGCTTCCTGTGCAATGCAACCCGAGGTCACACAGTCATCACACCTACGTATCGTTTGGCACTACAACTCCGCAAACTGGGACGAAATGCGGGATTACTTTTCCTCATTTCCATGGGCGTCTGTCTGCTTCTCTCATCCTGACCCCTCTGATATCTCAGAAAACGTCACCGAAATTATCCAAGCTGGCATGGAATTATTTATTCCACGTACACAGAAAACCTCTTCAGCCACTCATAAGCCCTGGTTCTCTAAATCCTGTGACAAGGCCAGACTTGAAAAGGTCAAAGCTCACAAAACGCTTCTACACAATCCCAGTCAAGAAAATCGTCAAGCATTCAACGACGCAAGAAACCGCTATGTCCGCATTCTTTCTGAGGCAAAAAACTCGTTTAATAACCACATCAAAAACAAAGTCCTCTCAAGCTCCAACGGCGGCAAACCCTTCTGGACTCTTGCTAAGTCTATTGGGAATAATTTCTGCAAGAGCACGTTCCCACCTCTCGTCTCCGGTGATGAAACTGTTTCTACCGCCCTGGGCAAGGCTGAACTTTTTGCTTCGTTGTTCGCCGGAAATTCTACTCTCAACCCACCTCCAAATGTCAACCACCAACAGTCCCCAACGTCGCGCATAAAATGACTGATATCATTTTCAAAACTAAAAAGGTACGAAAGATGCTCTCTTCTCTTAATACTAGGAAAGCCTCTGGCCTTGACGAGATCCCAGCAATTGTTCTCAAAAAATGCGCACCAGAACTTGCTCCTGTCCTGACTCGTCTGTTTCAGATATCTTACAATAAAGGCATATTCCCTAGTAACTGGAAAACTGCTCGAGTACAACCCATCCCCAAGAAAGGATCCAAAGCGCTTCCTAGCAACTACAGGCCTATTTCTCTCCTTTCAGTCATCTCTAAAGTAATGGAAAAGTATATAAACACCGAACTACTAAAATTCCTTGAAAAACACAGTCTAATCCACGACAGGCAGTATGGATTCCGTCAGCGCAGATCGACTGCCGACCTCCTTTCCTTTGTCACCCATTCTTGGAACAAGTCTATGGAACAACACGGTGAATCCCAGATTTTTGCTCTAGACATATCCAAAGCATTCGACCAGGTCTGGCACGCAGCGCTGCTTAATAAACTTCCGGCCTATGGCCTACCACCAAAACTTTGTACCTGGACAGCAAATTTCCTCTCCAACAGGAGCATATCTGTTGTTGTGGATGGCCATTCCTCTAAACTGTATCCAATTAATGCAGGAGTTCCTCAAGGTTCAGCTGTAGCCCCTACTTTGTTTCTTCTCCACATCAATGACCTCCTCTCTAGCACATCCAACCCAGTTCACAGTTACGCGGACGACAGCACCCTCCACTCAAACATACAATATTCTAAGCCTGTCTCTTTAGCCCAATTAGATGAGGATCGCAGACTCATGGAGGGTTCTGTCTCCGTAGACCTCCAAAAAATATTAGACTGGGGAAGTAGAAATCTTGTACAATTCAACCCCACCAAAACTAAGTCTTGCTTTCTTTCTCACAAGAGATACAGCAGCCCTAGACCCATCACAATGAACAACCAAGTTATTCAAAGTAATGAGTCATTTTCTCTTGTTGGCATTTCTGTGGATCGAAATCTTAATTGGCACCAACATGTTACATCAATTGCAGAAGCGGCTGCTAAGAAATTGGGTTTCCTCTTCCGGGCTCGCAAATACTTTTCACCAACTAATCTCTATACCTTATACACTTCACAAATAAGGCCAAACCTCGAATACTGCTCCCACATCTGGGGTGCAGCAGCCGCTTCTACACTCGCTATCCTGGACTCCATTCAAAAGAGAGCTATACGTCTCATCGGTGACCCTACCCTCACCCAAAAGCTTCCATCCCTTGCCCACCGACGTGCCGTTGGTGACCTCTCTCTCTTTTATAGATATCTGCACGGGCACTGCTCAGAGGAGCTTTCCTCCATAATTCCCCCACCTGCTGCCCCCAGCAGATCTACCAGGGGAACAGAGCGAATGCACCCTTTTACTGTCCAGGTCACCAGACATAGAACATCTTGTTATGCCCGCTCTTTTGTCCCGAGGACTTCCAAGTTGTGGAATTCCTTGCCGGCACATGTTTTTCCTTCTCCTCCGAACCTCCAAACCTTCAAGTCCAGAATTAACAAGTTGCCTCTTTCCTCCTTGTCAACACCCACGGTACGATAGTATTTAGGCTGTAAGCCCTCGTGGTGTGTTGTTGACATAAAAAAAAAAGAGTGATTCCAATTGTTTTGCTACTTTGCTCGTTTTTGGCACATATCAAAAATCATAATAGGACGTGTTTACCAATAGTTAGCGGTTTAATGCAAACGACGAACTCAGAGAGCTTTTCGTTTATATCAATCATATAGGTATATTATCAATTTTATTATTTTCTAAAGAAAAAAAACTTTAATTTAGTCAGTGAATTGTTTTGGTCAAGGTTTTACTGCATCTTTTAGAGGTCCTATAAATTTTAAGCTCCTCATTTAGAGCTTAGGCAAGTATACTGGACGTACCTATGACATGATGAGTCTTGCCTTTTCATCCTTCCATTAAAGTTATAGTAACAATTACTTGTAGGCCAAGCATTACCTAGCAAATCTATATCTTTTTTTCTAATCTAACCGTGTCTGGAATAAACCCTGACCATCTAGAGTTTGCAGTCGACTGCGAGCATTTAAGACTGCTGGCTCTCTTATATATTGTTTTGTTGAATTAATGCCCCTTTCAGAACTATACAACTAGAGTTGAAAGAAAAACGTTCAACCCGAACCACCCTGAGATTGCCGGAGCATAAGCGTTGCCTGCTCTTTATTCAGGATTTACTTTTAAATTGTTCTATTTTTTCTTCTATTAGGCTATTACAGCAGAACGGAAGATTGGTAATATAGTATAAGATGTTATTTTGAAGGAACATCACCCGAGTCACGTATAATAACACTCTTTTTTTCTTTAAGTTATATGGCTACGACAGTGTGCCAATCGCGCATTTTTCCTACATCTTACATCATCAGTTTTACTTTTATTTAATTATTTATTTATTTTTAAATGTCACGGCCAGATTAGTATGTTTCACCAAACTAGAATGACTCTTAACAGAAACATTAGTTTGAAGGGATTCTGAATGAAACTGTAATTAACACGTTTAACGTTAACACGTTTAATACACTATTTAAATTAATAACAGTGCAAGTGCACTCCAAATAAAATAGCACAGATTACGTTTTTTCTGTAATGTCGCTCTATTTCCGCGACTATGACCAATCACCGACGCGAGGGAGCAGTATAACCTCACGATTCTGTAAATGTTGCCAAACACCTGCCTTTTTGTAAAAAGGGTTGGGATATTTAACGTGCTCAACATAGAATGGGCCCTGTACCGACAAGTTTACGCCCTTTACGAATGGCGGAGCGTGTCGACATTCAATTTGCAATGCCGGAACCTCGGTTGATGTTAATGTTACAGTACGTACTGTAAATTCTTCATCTAAAATTCTATATAAAAACAAGTATTTATATTGATTTCTTATTCTACGTAACTTGGGCAACCCATTATCTCCTTTTCTTGCAGACCTTTTTATGAGTAGATTTGAGACGGATTTAAAAAATATAAATGGGTAATTTTCTAGAGTTTCTTTTCGTTATGTTGGTTTCGTTATCTCGGCGATATTTTTGCAGTGTTTGACACAAATATATGCAAGGTTAAAGAATTTACTGAAAAAATAAATAGTCAATTTGATTCAATAAAATTTATACACAAAATAGAAATCAACAAGAAACTTACTTTTCTAGATGTACTAGTTATTAAAAATAAAAATAATGACTCGCTTGGATGCGATGTCTGCATGAAGGAAACTGCCACTGTTAGTTACATTCCTAACGACTTACATCATACGTTTGCACAAAACGGGCTAGTTTAAATTTCTTGGTGAACATATTGATAATTTCCCGTTAAGGAAAAGTAGATTCAATATAGACTTAGAGTACATAAAAAACGTGGCGAGATATAACGGTTTCTCGGATGGTTTAGGGGAAAAATGGTTAACAAACACAGAACAAAGAAAATGATATCCGAATGCACTACATTTAAGAAAGATAAAATAGAGAATAAATTTGTCTGTCTACTTTATGAACCACGTATCACAAAGGGTTTGGAAAGTATTTTTAAGAAAGCCGATTTACATTTGACTATACGACGAAAAGTAATTTAACAGTTTGTTGGGTAATACGAAAGACAAAGACAAATCCACTAAAATGCCGGGTATTTGTGAGATAACTTGCAAAGATACCAATCTCAAATACGTGGGTCAAACCAACAGAAACATAGCCACCAGATTTCGTGAACATCTCGCACATTTGCAATACGGTACTGTAGACAAATCATGTGTGGCACAACATATATGTGATAATAATCACCACATTGGCAAGGAAAATTTGAAACTTGCTTTAAATGTTAGACATCAAACTATGCTTGATGCTTTTGAAAGCGTTTATATATCAAGGTCGATTAAGAACAAAAGGTCATTGAATCGTACGGCACCTTTAATGTCAAGCGCTTTATTTTCACTTTGCATTTGATCGGCGAAACACCCCTGATCTGTCTGGCAGAATAATAAATTATTGCCAATAACTCGGCCGGTCTATACAGATACTAGGCTCTACGTTTATTTCTCGACTTAAAAATCCCCTTTTGTTTTCTTTGTATCTTATAAATCAATATAAATACTTGTTCTTACGCAGAATAAGAAATCAATATAAATGCTTCGTTTTATGTAGAATTTTAGTTCATCCTCCGTTAGAGTTAACATTGCGTGGGAAACAGTCGTTTTTGTTTTTAAAAAAAGATGTGCGGTTGTTATTGGTCCATTCGCCAGATGTGCTTGTCGGCGCTCGTTACGGGCTCCAATATTCACCTAGTGAATTTATAGATCAAAAAGAACGTGAGCTTCCTTGAATATCGCGGTACCTTTCATTTTAAGCCCATTATCCTTTAAATTAGATAAAAGCTCATAAATTTGTCAACCAGAAGATTAAAGTAGTTCGTCGACCTCGTCCGGTCAATATTGACACAATACCCAAACGAGGGGTCGCCGATTTTTACCTCGGCTTACTTCGTCCAGCTAGGTGCGATATAAATATATGTAGCTGCTAATTTAATTTAGAATTCGTCATCCACTGATGATGCTGACGTTGTCAGTGAAACGATCGTAAGGTCTTTTTAAAATATATGTCGTGGTGATTTGGGTCCTCCAAGTGTACTTATTAGTGCTCATTACAGGTTCCAGTTTTCACATAGTGAATGCATCTAGCCTTACATACTTTGTCCTTCTATTAGGGTAGAAATGGGCCAGGGGTGACAATTTGAAAATTGTTAGTTGGTTGTATACAGTCTCTGTTTTTCTAACATTCTGTGGTATATGGAGCTGCCGTGACAACTTGGTTCCGTAAGGAGATGGCGGCACGTGTCTCACATCTCACTTAGTTTTGCAAGGCTGGCTACCATAGCCGTATTACTTTATAGGTTTACTTTCGCTGCAATTAGTATGCCGTACTGACGAGCTCTAATTAGAGCGAAACCGGTCTACGGTTCTAATTGTGGTGAGAATGCATCTAGCCTTTCTTAATTTGTTCATATATATACCAGTAGGAATTCCGGCTGATAGCACTCACAATCGGAGACTTGAAAATCAGCTGTCAGAAGGGAAGTACAAGAGTTCTTAAAATGTAAGCATCCTCCTAGGTCAGATTAATTCCGCGTTTTTCTAACCCAAACCTCGTACAATAATCGAATGTTCCGAGATTGGTACTCTCGATAAATCCTAACCGGGTGTTGTTCTTGTTCCGGTGTTGGTCTGGCTCTGATCTATTAAACCTATCCGGGATAAAACGTCTGTAATGGGCGGTCTACTGGAGTGAGCCGGCCACCTCTAAACGGATTACATCTAGATTCACGTATTGTTCCCGGTGTAATTATTTGATTTATGCCGGCCCAGGCAAGAAGGAAACGCTTATTCATGTCGCACATGTTCCAGCACGCGACTCCAACAATGACCAGATTGTTGACGCCCTCGCTTCTCGCTCTCTTTCATATCCACCCATTGTTTGTCATAGTAGCGGAGTTACTACTTTTGCCTCCTTAATTAGATCTTGTGGTTATTTATGGGTTGGTTCGCATTGGGTCTTTCACATCTCATAAACGCCGGGAATTGTACACAATTATCAACACTCTCCCATGCTGATTGTGTCGTCAGCAACAATAAAGCGTAATTTATAATGTGTGCGGCACGTTTAGCAGAAGTAACGTAAATTGCAAATGTGGTCAAGAAGCATATTTCATTCTATATTAAGTAATTCGGAAAATGTTGCGAATAATCGGGCTTAGTAAGTTTCACAACAGACTATGTGAAAACTGGAACCTGTGTTGAGCACTAATAAGTACACTTGGAGAACACCCAAATCATCACAACACATTTTTAAGAGACCTTACGATCGTTTCGTTGACAATGTCAACATCTTCAGAGGAAGAAAATTCTAACATAAAAAACTAGATCCCGTATATTTATATCGCGTCAAGGTAAACGAACTAGTTCGAAGTAAAGTTGTCGTCCAAGAACGATCGTTTGTTTATTGCGCAGTGAAACAGGTCGAAGACCTGCTTTCATCTTCTGGTCGACAAATTTATTACCCTTATCTAATATAGGCTTAAAAAGGACCAGAGTTATTTAAAGAATTAGCACGTTTCCTTTCGATCTAGAAATTTGCATCTGGTGAAATAAACAACAGCAACTCAACTAATCTTGTTTAAAAATAGAAAACTAAAAACCCAGATGTCCGTCTTACCATGTTAACTCAAACAAAGGATAAATAGTTCAACTAAAATACTACATAAAAACTATTTTTATATTGATTTTAATTATACTTGAAAGTATTTATATTGACTACATAGATACAAAAAACCGAACAGGTCTTTAAGTCAAGACAAACATAGAGATTAATATATGTATAAACCGGTCGAGTTATTGACAATAATTTATTATTCTATCAGACAAATTAGGAGTATTTAAGCGGTCAAACGCAAAGAGAAAATAAAGGGCTTGAAGTTACAGGTGCCGCACGATTTAATGAAGTTTTGTTCTTAATAAACCTTAATATAAAAATACTTTTTAATGAATCAAGCATAGTTTGATGTCTAACATTTTTGACAAGTTTCAAATTTTCTTTGTCAATGTGGTGGTTATTATCCCATATATGTTGTGCCACACATGATTTGTCCACCGTCCCATATCGTAACTGTACGATATGTTTACGAAATCTGGTGGATATGTTTCTCCTAGTTTGGCCCACGTATTTAAGATCACAATCTTTGCAACTAATCTCATAAATTCCAGTGACTTTGTCTTTGTCTTTCGTATTACCCAACAAATTTTTTAAATTACTTTTAGTCGAAAACGTCAAATGTAAATCGGCTTTCTTAAAAATACTTTCCAAACCCTTTCTGATTCGTGGTTCATAAGGTAAACACAATTTTTTTCTCGATTTTATAATTCTTAAATGTTGTATATTCAGATATCACCTTCTTTGTTCTGTGTTTGTTAACTAATTTGTCTATTAAACCATCGAGTAACCGTTATATCTCGCCACATTTTTTATGTATTTTAATTGTGTATTAAATCTATTTTTACTCAACGGAAATTTGATCAATCTATTTACTAAGAAATTTAAACTAGCCGTTTTTTGTGCAAACGTATGATGTGAGTCATTAGGAATATAACTAATTGTAGCCGTTTCCTTCCTATAGACATCGAATTCAAGCGAGCTATTATTTTTGTTTTTAATAACAAGTACATCTAGAAACGAAAGTTTATTGTTGATTTCTATTTCGTGGGTAAATTTTATTGAATCAAATTGACTATTTAGTTTTTCAGTAAATTCTTCTACCTTACATGTATTTGTGTCAAACACTGCAAAAATACCATCGACATAACGAAACCAAACTTTAGGGAAATACCCATTTTTATTTTTTAAATCCGTCTCATATATACTCATAAACAAATCGGCAATAAAAGGCGATAATGGATTGCCCATAGCTGTGCCTTCAGTTTGTTTAAAAAACTAATTGTTACATTGGAAAATATTTTGTTTTATACAAAGGCTAGTTAGAGCTAAATATTATTTGCAGACGTCTTGACTTATATGGTTCAATTTTAATAATTCCTCCAAATACACCAACATTTGTTTTGTGGGTACACTAGGAAATAATGACGACACGTCGAATGACATCAAAATCTCACCTTCCAATAATTTAACATCTTTAATTTTATCAATAAAATCAAGATAATTTAGCACCGAACAACTTTTCTCTTTAATAGGTAGTCTTTTAAACTCGTTTGATAACCACTTTTCCAAATTATATGTTGGAGAATCTATAGCCGAAATGATAGGCCTCATTAATTTTCCCGGTTTATGAATTTTCGGGAGACAATATTTTTGGGGACTTTAGGATTAGAAACTTGTAAACGTCTTCTTAAATCCTTTGTTATGAGATTTGGACATTTTTATAAACTGTTTTTAACTTCGTTGATCATTTTTGGTAACGGATTTTTATCTAATTTTCTATACGGCCCTGACTCTATTGCATTACTCACTCGCTCTTTATAATCACTTTTGTCCATTATCACAACTTTATTGCCTTTATCCGCCTTAATATAAAACAATTCTTTTCTCGCAATCGTTTAACTATTTTCATTTGATTATAATTTATTTTTTTATAATTTTTGTTTTTTGTAGGATTGTTTTCTTTTAGATTTTTAGAGATTTTCTTTTTACATGCTTCACGAATAATGTTTTTTGAAGAATCCGGTAATTTTTTAATTCCCGTTTCTATACTGGCAATGACATCTAAAAGTGCTTATTTTTGTGACTGTAATCCGAATTTTAACCCTCTGTTTAAGAGGTCTATCTCATTTTTGTTAAACGACTGCGAAGAAAGATTTTGTACAAGGTCAATTTTCCGAGGAACTGATTTTTCAATTTTAATCTGATCGTTTACAAGTTTTTTTAGTTTTTTATTCTGGATATTGATTTTCTTAATTAACTTAGCGTTAATTAAGAAACAATCCTACAAAAAACAAAAATTATAATCAAATGAAAATAGTTAAACGATTGCGAGAAAAGGATCGTCTTTATATAAAGGCGGATAAAGGCAATAAAGTTGTGATAATGGACAAAAGTGATTATAAAGAGCGAGTGAGTAATGCAATAGAGTCAGCGCCGTATAGAAAATTAGATAAAAATTAACGAAGTTAAAAACAGTTTAAAAAAATGTCCAAATCTCATAACAAATGATTTAAGAAGACGTTTACAAGTTTCTAGTCCTAAAGTCCCTAAAAAATATTATCTCCCGAAATTCATAAACCTGGAAAATTAATAAGGCCTATTATTTCGGCTATAGATTCTACAACATATAATTTGGCAAAATGGTTGTCAAACGAGTTTAAAAGCCTACCTATTAAACAGAAACCTTGTTCGGTGCTAAATTATCTTGATTTTATTGATAAAATTAAAGATGTTAAATTATTGGAAGGTGAGATGTTGATGTCATTCGACGTGGCGTTATTATTTCCTAGTGTACCCACAAAACAAACGTTGGAGTATTTGGAACAATTGTTAAAATTGAACAATATAAGTGAAGACGTCTGCAAAGAATATTTAGCTCAACTCGCCTTTGTATAAAACAAAATATTTTCCAATTTAACAATGAGTTTTTTGAACAAACTGAAGGCACAGCAATGTGCAATCCATTATCTCCTTTTATTACAGACTTGTTTATGAGTAGATTTGAGACGGATTTAAAAAATAAAAAGTCTGGACGCAGCAAGTGCTTTATGGTAGTGAATTTTCATAGAAATGATCTGGCACAAAATATTTTATTATAACTTTTTTTTCTTGTAACATAGAAATCTAAATTTTGGTGTATAGTTTAATTTTTATATCGTAAACCTACCTACCAAATTTGGTTATCATAGAATTTATATTTTTTAGGATAAAAAAATTTTTCAAATGAAAACTCAAAATTTTCACGGAAAACCTTGTCCAATTTTTCTAAATGACGAACTTGTCAAAGCCATTTACAAAAGGAAGGTACATGCCAAATTTTATTAAAATCGGCTTATTACTTATTGAGATATGAATTTTTTTCGAATGAAAACTCAAAATTTTTCCGGAAAACCTCGTCCGATTTTCTTGACTAACAAACATGTCAAATCCATTTACAAAAGTAAGGTATGTGCCAAATTTTGTTGAAATCGGCTTATTACTTTTTGAGATATGAATTTTTTGCGAATGAAAACTCAAAATTTTCCCGGAAAACCTCGTCCGATTTTCCTGACTAACGAACTTATCCAAGCTATTAACAAAAAAAAGGTACATGCCAAATTTTATCAAAATCGGCCCATTATTTTTTTAGTTATCGGTGTGATACATATATATTTTGACACTTGTCAAAAGTAATTTTAAAGTAATTTTTATCTCCTACAAATTTAAAAATTTTGGTGAAAATATGGGTTGTTTAGAAAGAATAGCAGTTAGAAAGACATTATTGAATAGCAGAGATTTATGGTAAATGAAGGTGATGGTTGACGTGTTAGAAGGTGCGAAATAGAAGAGCAAAATTAATTTAAATTTGGTACGCCAAAATTTGAAGTTTATGGAATTTGCTGTAGGACTGTCAAACTATTTAGGATTCAACCTTCTAAATTATGTTATATGATACAGCACAAGTCGCATAAGACTTATTGTATTAACATAATGTATAATTTTTGCCAATAAAGAATGATAAAGAATGATATATATATATATATATATATATATATATATATATATATATATATATATATATATATATATATATATATATATATATAATATATATATATATATATATATATATATATATATATATATATATGTATATATTTAAATATATATATATATATATATATATATATATATATATATATATATATATATATATATATATATATATATAAACATATAAAAATTGAAACTGACCCCGGATATGGGTTCTAGGGGTCCTAGTTCGCGCTCATTTGCAAAATTTTTTTCAAAATTCAAAAGTCGGGATCTCCCCATTAGTGAATTTTTTCTACGAAAATTCACTAAAATGGGTATTTCTCTAGAGTTTGGTTTCGTTATGTCGACGATATTTTTCCAGTGTTTGACACAAATATATGTAAGGTTGAAGAATTTACTGAAAAATTAAATAGTCAATTTGATTCAATGAAATTTACCCACGAAACAGAAATCAACAATAAACTTTCGTTCCTAGATGTACTAGTTATTAAAAATAAAAATAATAGCTTGTTTGAATTCGATGTCTACAGGAAGCAAACGGCTACTATTAGTTATATTCCTAACGACTCACATCATACGTTTGCACAAAAAACGGCTAGTTTAAATTTCCTAGTAAACAGATTGATTAAATTTCCGTTAAGTAAAAATATATTTAATACATAATTAAAATACATAAGAAATGTGGCGAGATATAACGCTTACTCGGATGGTTTAATAGACAAATTAGTTAACAAACACAGAACAGAGAAAATGATATCTGAATGTACGAAATTTAAGAAAGATAAAATAGAGAAAAAAATTGTGTGTTTACCTTATGAACCACGAATCACAAAGGCTTTGGAAAGTATTTTTAAGAAAGCCGATTTACATTTCACTTTTTCGGCGAAAAATAATTTAAAAAATTTGTTGGGTAATACGAAAGATAAAGACAAAGTCACTGTAATGTCCGGTATTTATGAGATTAGTTGCAAAGATTGCAATCATAAATACGTGGGTCAAACTAGGAGAAACATAGCCACCAGATTTCGTGAACATCTCGCACATTTATGATATGGTACGGTGGACAAATCGTGTGTGGCACAACATATATGGGATAATAATCACCACATTGACAAAGAAAAATTGAAACTTGTCAAAAATGTTTATATCAAGGTCGATTAAGAACAAAACTTCATTGAATCGTGCGGCACCTTTAATTTCAAGCCCTTTATTTTCACTTTGCATTTGACCACTTAAACACTCCTAATTTGTCTGGTAGAATAATAAATTACTATCAATAACTCGGCCGGTCTATACATATACTAATCTCCACGCTTGTCTCGACTTAAAGACCCTTTTGTTTTCTGTGTATCTATGAAGTCAATATTAATACTGTTTACGAAGAATTAAAATCAATATAAATATATTTTTCTTGTAATATTTTAGTTCAATTATTTATCCTTTGTTAGAGGTAACAATGTGAGCCAAACACCCGCGTTTAGTTTTCTATATAAAAAAGATGAGCGGAAGTTTTTGTGTTTGTTTCGCCAGATGTGGTTGTCGGCTTGCTCCAATATCCACATAGTAAATTTCTAGATCGAAAGAGAACGTGCAGATTCCTTAAATAACTCGATACCGTTCCTTTTAAGCCTATTATCCTTATACTAGATAAGGGCTCATAAATTTTTCGACCAGAAGATTAAAGCAGGTCTCAGACCACGTAGTTTCACTACACAATAAACAAACGATGGGTCTTCGACGACTATTTTACTTCGGACTAGTTTGTTTACCTAGACGCGACTTAACTTCACGGTTAAGACGTTTGAATTTTTAAAACAATTTTTTTAATACTTTGAACAATCAATACTTAATTACTTAGTTACAAAAAAATTAATAATATAATATACTAAAAATAAGACGATCAACCTACATGTGATCTAATGTCTATGCACTCGGTGTGCTAATGACTAACTCGGAACAAGAATGAACGGTTCCACCTCTGTGAGCAGCCTCTTTATAGTCTTTCCTCCAGGCGTGGCACTATGTCTCTGGATAAACAAGGAATCTGCTGATGTAGATTCTCACAGTGATATTCCGTTCTACTTGCACTTTGAACCTGCAAAGTTCTTGGCTCCGTTAAGACGACGGCTGACGCAGCGGTTCTTACCGTGGGAAGGCGACATTGTAGTATAACGGGCCATTGTTTGGGCTCCATTTATCTTGCGATATAAATACACGGTAGCTAGTAGTTTAATTTTAGATTTTTAATTCCTCCGGAGATGTTGACTTGGTGAACGAAACGATCGTAAGGTCTCTGAAACATGTGTTGTGGTGATTTCTCCAAGTGTACTTATTACTGTTAATAATATTTGAATAGTTTTGTCCATATTCGAGTGAGAAAACGCCCGCGTATAGCACGAGCCAAAGATTCAGCAGCAACGACTTCTGTATATAAAAAGTCCTGATTCAGCGTGTGCGTCATGGTAGCGAAACTAACTTACAATGTTTTTATAGTAGAATTAACACATTTTGAAAATTTTCACATTCAAGAACAGCAATGTTTTATGGTAAATAATCAACTTCATAACTTTATCAGTATTACGACTGCCAGAACATTGCTTACAAATTCACCATATAAATGTTCTCGTGTCTGTTCTCCCCGTATTTTAGGGAAACATTTGGCCTAGAAATGAAGACGACGTGCTATAATACATCAGTCGAGCTGGGATCAATTTAACTCAAACATCATATTTCCCAACTTCTTGTGTAAGACGTGTCTTCCAGCCTAGTACTCACAAAACTTCATATGGTATCATGAAAATTTAAGTAGATCTTTCGAGTTACAACCTATTTTCTTTCGGGTACGAAATACAACATTCCTTGTACGAGTTCTTTGATGTATTAAGTACAAAGTTCTGATAACGATATTTAAAACTCTAGTACATATGCCCTGAACCCGTTTCAATATTGCGAAGAAACGAGTGTTTTACATTTCTCGTCACATATATTGCAACTACAAATTGCAACCATGATTGATTGAAAATGTTATGAACATGACATAGTTTCTACGTTATTTTTAACTATTCTATCATTTAAAAGTTGTAAAAGAAGAGAGGAAACACAGGAAATGAATTGTATTGTAAACAAGATAAAGAATCTGAACGCAGCAAGTTAGTTCTGGTAGTGAATTTTCATAGAAATGATCTGGGACCAAATATTTTTTATAACTTTTTTTTCTTGTATCATCGAAATATAACTTTTGTTGCATATTTTTGTTCTATTATCATTAACTTGGGTACCAAATTTAATTACCATATGTTTTCTACTTTTTGAGATAAAATTTTGCTTAGAAAGGAAACCCAAAATTTTCGCAGAAAACTAGGTTAGATTTTCCTGGATAACGAACTTATCCAAGCCACTTACAAATGAAAGATACATTCCAAATTTTATCAAAATCGGATTATTATTTTTGAGTTATCAATGTGATACCTATATACATACATATTAACATTTCCCGGGTCTTTAACGTGAGACATACTTGGTTCTCGGGTTAAACAGCGTTCAGAATTTATGAAAACTTGACTTTTCGGCTTCTGTTTGGGAGCCATTTTCAAGAGATAAAGGAAATATGTAAGGACATGAGCTCTAAGGCCTCAATCTGCCTACTCCTTAGAGCGGTGGACAAAGGTGGGTTGGGTTGTTTTACCTCGATTACGGGGCTTCAATATGCCTACTCCCCAAATCTCCCCGGATATCGTCTCTAGGATCTCACTGTGTTCATCCCTACGCCTCAGAGGCATCTGTTACCGGATGATAACGACGGTTGAAGCTGAAACTTAAGGATTTGTAAAACACTCTTCCTGAGAAATTTTCCTCTACAGAAGCTGGATTGGTTCTAGGTGCATTGCCTAAATTTTGTCAATTTTGACGTTTCAGATCGCGACTTTGACGTTTTGAAGAAAACCCCATTTTTTAAATGCCTATAACTTTTTCGTCTTTTAACGTAGTGGACTTTTTACGATTCAAGTTTTTCGAATGGAAACGCAAAATTTTTCGGAAAAACCTGAGCCGATTTTGCCGGATAACGAACCAATAAAAGCGACTTGCAAAGGGAAAGTACTCACCAGATTTTAGCAAAATTTGACATAGTGCAGTGAAAGGGTGTGTGTTTTGTTTCTTTAACGTCGGCCTATTTCAGCGACTATGGCCAACCACCGACGCCAGGGAGCAGTTTCACCTCACTTTCCTGGAAATTTTGCCGAACCCCTGCCTTTCTGTAAGGATGGTGGGGATCTTTAACGTGCCCGACATCGCATGGACACGGGACCGACGGCTTTATGCCCCCTTCAAAGGGCGGAACGTGCAGACATTCAACTTGCTCAAATACAATGCCAGAACTTCGGTTGATGTTAATTTTACAGTTTGTACTGAAAAAGTGAAAGGAGTACCCTGGGATCGAACCCAGTACCCTTCGATTTAGAGGCACACGTTCTTACCCCTGAACCACCGAGGTTGTTAAAAGGAGGAGGTAATTATACTAAATAACACCACTTCAGAATATTATTAAACTACTATATTATGGAAGGTTGAATAATAGTTTGTCGATTACACAGATAAGTTTTGAATAAATAATTAAACAAACGTTAGAAAGATGTTCGTTACCACGCCGTACATTTTATATTAATTTTTACTGACAGATGTTTTCTGAAACGTGACGCTGTTGACTTTCTAATTACAGAAAACAAAGCCTGCCAACCCGCGTTAATGCAGCTTCGTTTGCAGTTTCACCACAACAAAATCGGCCCATTCTTTTTTAAGTTATCGGTTGATACATACGTACATATATATATATATATATATATATATATATATATATATATATATATATATATATATATATATATATATATATATATATATATACAGGGTGTAACTTAATGATGGGGCGTAATTTCAAGGGCGCGTTCTTGAAATAAATTCAAGTGGAAAAGTTCATAAACATGTGTCCTGAAGAGTCTGGTTTTCAAGATACAGAGTGTCAAAGTTTAAAAAAAAAAGTTTTTTTATTAATATCTTAATGATCCTTTTGCCTATTTTGTTGCACCAGCCTGCATATATATATATATATATATATATATATATATATATATATATATATATATATATATATATATATATATATATATATATATATATATATAAACATATAAAACTTAAATTTACTGCGGATCTAGGCGGCCAAGTTCGCGCTCATTTGAGGCAATCTTTTCAAAATTTAAAAGTCACGATTTCCTCGGTAGAGAATTTTTTCTACGAAAATTCTCTACTAATTATAGACCAAGAAACCACAACCCTATAACTAAAACGACTGGCACAATATCATAGATAGGGTCTACTTGAAATAAATTTTCTGCATATATGTATTTTAGTAAAATGAAGGACAATGACGGTTGAAGCAGAAACTTACGGCTTAGAAAACACACTTCTTCTACATAACCCGTATTCGTTTTAGATTTTTTGTCTAAAAATGGTCAATTTTTACGTTTAAAATAACAACGTTTTAAGAATAAAAACTATAAAATTTTCAAAGTGATTTGAGGCCCTTCATAAGGCTACAAATATAGTATCTTTTAATAATTAACTGAATCCCCCAGTGAAATAACAATCACTTGGCAAATTTTTTATTTTATGTCGTCTGTCATTTTCCATAACTGAAGTTGAGATTTCACGATACTTGGTTCAGGTAGTAGGTTTTATGTCTGGTATAAATTGAGTTTGGTTACCGTTGATGTATGGTCTATACCTTTTATTTTATTTCAACAACACACCACGAGCGCTCACAGCCTAATACTATCGTACCGTCGTTGTCGACAAGGAGGAAAGAGGCAACTTGTTAATTCTGGACTTGAAGGTGTGGATGTCCGGAGGAGAAGGAAAACATGTGCCGGCAAGGAATTCCACAACCTGGAAGTCCTCGGGACAAAAGAGCGGGCATAACAATATGTTCTATGTCTGGTGACCTGGACAGTAAAAGGGCAGCAGGTGGAGCAACTATGGAAGAAAGCTCCTCTGAGCAGTGTCCTTGCAGATATATATAAAAGAGAGAGAGAGGTCACCAACGGCACGTCGGTGGGCAAGGGATGACAGTCTTTGGGTGAGGGTAGGGTCACCGATGGGCCGTATGAATGGAGTCCAGGACAGCGATTGTAGAAGCGACAGCGGCACCCCAGATGTGGCAGCGGTATTTAAGGTTTGGCCCTATCTGTGAAGTATATAAGGTATAGAGATTAGCTTGTGAAAAGTATTTGCGCGTCCGGAAGAGGAAACCTAATTTCTTAGGAGCCGCTTCTGAAATTGATGTGACATGTTGGTGTCAATTGAGATTTCGATCCACAAAAATGCCAACAAGTGAAAAGGACTCATTACTTTGAGTAACTTGGTTGTTCATTGTGATGGGTCTAGCGCTGGTATATCCTGTATGAGATAGAAGGCAAGACTGAGATTTGCTGGGGTTGAATTGTACAAGATTTCTACTTCCCCAGTCTAATATTTTTTGAAGATCCACGGAGACAAAACCCTTCATGAGTGTGCGATCCTCATCTAATTGGGCTAAAGAGACAGGCTTAGAATATTATATAATTGAGTGGAGGATGCTGTCGTCCGCGTAACTGTAAACTAGGTTGGATGTGCTAGAGATGAGGTCATTGATGGGGAGAAGAAACAAAGTAGCGGCTAAAGCTGAACCTTGAGGGACTCCTGCATTAATTGAATAGAGTTTAGAGGAACGGCCATCCACGACAACAGAAATGCTTCAGTTGAAGAGGCAATTTACGAGGTACAGATTTGGTGGTAGGCCACAGACCGGAAGTTTATTAAGCAGCGCTGCGTGCGAGACCTGGTCGAATGCTTTGGATATGTCTAGAGTGACAATCTGGGTTTCACTGTGTAGTTTCGTAGAGTTGTTCCAAGAATGGGTGACCAAAGAAAGAAGGTCGGCGGTTGATCTGCGCTGACGGAATCCATATTGCCTGTCGTAGATTAGACTGTGTTTTTCAAGGAATTTTAGTAGTTGTATGAAACAATCTACTCTGTCTGTCAGTAAGTGGATTTTAACCACTAAGTCGTCTCAACGCATGTCTCTGGGATTTTATTTTTAATTTTGAAAAAAACTCTAAATAATCTGCAGCAAACTACTTAAAATTCACAACATAGGTTTTTTGCACTATTTATAGCCACCTGTAAACTACCATTCCAGTTTCTCTGATAGAAAAATGTAGCGTTTGCAAAAAGTTTTCCCCGATTTTCCACCGGAAAAACTTGAGCATAAAGGCTGATTAACGAACTCAACCTCGGTTTTTGCTCAATCAGAATTTTTGCCAAGTTTTATTGAAATCAGTTTAGTAGTTTTTGAGTTATCGCTCGGATATATATATATATATATATATATATATATATATATATATATATATATATATATATATATATATATATATATATATATATATATACATAAAATTTTTACAGGACCTTGGTTTTGGCTCTAGGTACCCAAATTCGTGCTCATCTGAAGACATTTTTCAAAAGCTTTGTATCGAGACCTTTGAGGAATTAAAAACAAATTGACATGTCGAGATCTCATCGTTAGTGAATTATTTCTACGAAAAGTCACTAAAACATAATTTTAAGTGTTGCACGCGAACCACACAGGTCGCAGTTAAGGAAGCTACATTTTAATATTTACAAATTGTTTAAGAAATCCATGAAAATACTAGTTCCTACGTGGTTTACAGTCCATTTGACTCCACTGTGAAATTCGTGTCAATAATTAGCAGTTAATCTGCGAATAGTTCGCAGCTATAATTCCCGTCAACAAAACAAACCATAATTCGTATGTACCCCTTAGATTCACTCCCTGTTAGTCATAATATCCCCAGTCTCACCTTACAGTCGATTTTGAGAACTTGAATAATGAAAGCTATACACGTTGTGAACTTGCTGGATGTTTGCGAGGAGGTTTACCAAACGTTCGTGTAAATAGTTTCCCTGTTGATGGAATTGCACCAGGTTCAAAGCAGAGAGCATGAAACCGTTGCTTACGTAAAACGAGGGGAGACAATTTGATGGAATAATTATAGAACTCGTCTATTGAGATATCGAAACACTACAACTTCTGATAGGCTTTGAAATACTGTGTTGTGTTTCTATAACTAAAACTTTTGATATACCGGTTGTGACAGGATTAGGCATCAAAACTTCTATATAATTATGATTGTTATCTAAAATAGCACACCGTAGAATTGTATTATAGACAAGATAGCTTTGTTGCGATTTTAGCCCGCCAGGTCACATTAATTAGCTTTGTTTCATCGGCTAAACAACCGTAATAAATGAACTCTTATATAGACAACTACCTAAAGGGTAAAAGGTAAAGGTAAGATGCTTACTGGCAACTAGGCCATTGCTGACCCTTTTTGCTCATCTAAACTAACCTACCCTCCACCTTGAGCTCGATCTCAACGACGACAGTGATTTGAAAAATCATCCGCCGCCGGTGAGTCTCGAACCGTCGTCCCCCGAGTCCGTATTGGAAAGTCTGAATCGACTTTCCCGCACGGCCACGGAGGCGCTACCTAAAGGGTATATATCAGCCAGTGGATCTGTTTATACATACCATCAAGGTGATGATAAACAAGTCGAAAGAATCTTTTAGTTTTAGTAAATTTTTATACAAAAATTCGCTAGTAGAGAGGTAACGACCTACGGCTTTTCTCAAATGAGCGTGAATTAGTACCCTTCCAACTTACACCCGAGGTGAGTTTCAGCCTTTATATATATATATATATATATATATATATATATATATATATATATATATATATATATATATATATATATAATAATAATAATAATTTATCGTGTCCAACAGACCAAGTACAGGACCCATTACAGGACACTTACAAACTAACTAGCGAGTAAGATTACCATAAATTAACAATAACAAAATATCAATCCAAAAACAAACCTAAAACTACAACATTTCAATATCTTTATGCAACAATGTACACAAACTGTCGCTAAATATATCACTACGTGAACAAATTATATTTAAAGTTTCACACATTACATATATTGGAGATCTTAACATAACAACAGTCCTAGCCTGATTATTATAAAAAAATTCTGGACGCAGCAAGTGCGTTATGGTAGTGAATTTTCATAAAAATGTTTTTAATAACAAATATGTGTGTTTTTTTAAGAAAGCAGGCATCAAATTTAGTTACCAGTATAATCTATATATTAGAAACAATGTGCCATGTTTCATCAAAATAACTTTATTGTGTGAAAATGTACAAAATTTTCCAAAAGTAAACTTAAAATGTTCCCGAAAAAACACATTTCTTGGTCAACCTTATAGGTTAATAGCAAATTGAGCTGTTCAAATATGAAACATTTGATCAAAATTCGCTACCATAACGCACTTGCTGCGTCTAGAATTTCTTTTCTTACAAACATGCATTATATCTCGATGGAAAATGCAAAAATGCAATAACATAAGGCGTGTTTGATAAAAAAAAAGGAAATTTGTATCACCAACGACTTATGGGCCACCCTGTGATTGTAGAAATATTATTTTTAAGATGTAGCTCAATACACCCTATAATTAATAAATACAAATTTTTTTCATATCTTATATAATAACAGATATATTGAGCTTTATTGATTTTTTACGAAAATTCGACAAAAATGATATACCATTAAACGATAAACTCTTTAGCTAAGGCTACTGCCAAGCATCAGTCTATTTGAAATGAATTTTCTGCAAATATTTTAGTAAAATGAAGGACAATGACGGTTGAAATTAAGACTTTAGGGTTTGTAAAACATTCTTCTTGAGACATTTTATTTCTATAGCCCGTATTAGTTTCAAGTTATTTGCCTAAATGTTGCCAATTTTGACATTTTAAATCGCCACTTTGACGTTTTGAGGAAAACCCCAATATATTTTTCTTAAAATGCCTATAACTTTTTTGTCTTTAGACTTACATAGCTAAATTTTGGTAGGTAGCTTACTTATAGGGATACCTAATTTGGTTGCCCTTACTTTGTTAATTCCGGAGATATATTTTTTTTTCGAAAGAAAACACAAAATTTTCCGGGAAAACCTAAGCAGATTTTCCTGCTTAACGAACTCATCCAAGCCATTTGCAAAAGGAATTTTTTCACCAAATTTAATCAAAATCGGCTTATTATTTTTTGAGTTATCGGTGTGATACATATATATATATATATATATATATATATATATATATATATATATATATATATATATATATATATATATATATATATATATATATATATATATATATATATATATATATAAACATATAAAAATTGAAACTGACCCCGGATATGTTTTCTGGGGGGCGCTCATTTGAAGAAATTTTTTCAAAATTCAAAAGTCGTGATCTCCTCATTAGTGAATTTTTTTTAAGAAAATTCACTAATAACATATTATGCCGTTCACTCATCCTGGGAACGTGGAAATTTAACTGCGTCAATAATTTCGGACGATCAGTGACATTGTGTATCAGTTTATATAAAAACTTGATTGAGTCCACTCTTCTTACCTTACACAAACTGACGAATTCAAAGTGCCCAAGCAAAACAGAATGATCGAACCCCCTCTCCGAATAACGCCCAGTTTCCTTAAACCACATATATTTTAGGAACTTTCTCTGGACAGATTCGAGTGAGTTTATATGCACACCATAATATGGGCCCCAGACAAGAGATGCATATCGTAACTTGGAAAGAACAAAAGCACAATACAAAGCTTTGAGAGCACCAAAACATGTAAAAGACCCACAGTTCCGCACTATAAATCCCAAAAACCTGTTACACTCGTTTACTATGGTATTGATGTGAATATCAAACGACAGTTTCTTATCAAAGTGGACCCCCAAGTTCTTCACAGTCTCTACACGATCGACCCCCAACCGACTTACAGTATACTCAAACCGAACAGGAAAAGCTTTACGTGTGAAAGACATGACCTTACATTTACTCACATTTAGTTCCAATCCATTCTGTAAGCATTACTCATAGAGCAAGTCTAGATCTTCCTGCAGTCTAACGCAATCATCCAGCTACGTCACTCTCATAAGCAGCTTCAAGTCATCTGCATCGAAAAGACTCAGCACACTTAAAATACTGTCCAAATCATTGATAAATAATAGGAACAATAGCGGCCCCAGATTAGAGACCCGAGGAACGCCCGAAGTAGCAATGAGCTCAGAGGATATATGTATAAATAAATATATATATATATATATATATATATATATATATATATATATATATATATATATATATATATATATATATATATATACATATATTGGTGAAAACACCTTAACACAATTTTTGATTTGTGCCAAAAAAACGTGAAAAGTTGAAAAGCAATTGAAATAACTTGAAACGATGAACGATATTAATTTTTTTTTCCTGCAAGGATGCACCATAAATCGATGGAAAATGAAAAAATACAATAATATAATAGGTGTTTTCTTAAAATAAAATCAAATGTATATCATCAATGACTTATGAGCCGTGCGATGATTATCAAAATAATTTTATAAGATGCAGCGCATGACCCTCCATAATTAACGTGTATTATTTTTCCATATTTCGTATAATAACAGATATATTAAGTTTTGCCGTAAAAGTGCGGCACCTGTATATACGCAAACATACAAAAACCGAAACTGACCCTGGCTATGGGTTCTAGGGGGCGTAGTTCGCGTTCATTTGAAGAAATATTTTCAACTAATTAAACTTATTTCTTTATTCATTCCTCTGATGACTTGTAATTTGTTAGCGAAACGATCCTCAGGTCTGAAAACTGTATGGTGATGAATTGGGTACTCCAGATTTTACTTATCAATGCTCACCACAGATTCCAATCTTCACTCATAGTATTTAAATGTATTTTGTAGCTCTTCCAGTTTCGGTTAACCGTCTGCTTTTATTTAACTAGATTAGGCAATATGTTGCTACTGGTACCTTTCATAGGTAAGAAGAGCACTCTCTCCTCGGCTAATATGCCTAGCGTCACATGATGTAATCATGTTCACTAATATAGGCATCTTGTTTATGTGTCGCTAGTAATAATCGTTATTGTTTCCAAAGTTTGTAGTATTTGAGCCTACTATCCTAATGTTTATTTTAACGATAACCTAATATAAATGGTAATATACCTATGTGTTGTGTAATCGGTTTGAACATGGGATTCAGAGAAATCAAACAGTCATCTTGGGATAACCTGGAATTGAATAGCCGAATTAAGCTAAAGCTCATCCTTCGTAACACAATCCAGGATTTCTCCTAACAAATTACGGTTCTGGAACACGTCCTTGGTGTATCTCACAGGAATTGTGTACTTTAATTAATACGCGCTATTCAAAATAGACGGCGATACGCCATACATAGTTTACACAAAAACTTTGAACGGCTTCATTTTAGTGAATTTCTATTTTTTTAAATTCACTAATAGAGAGGTATCGATGGTGAGACTTAGAACCTATATACGGGGTCAGTTTCAATTTTTATATGTTTATATATACAGTGTGTCCACGGATTGAGTGTGGGTAAGGTATAAGTGACAAAAAAATTTCGAATTAGATTATGATATTCTGGGAATCGCTCCTGCTTTGTCTTAAACTGAGATGTTGAAAATGAACAAAATCAATTAATATACAGGGTGGTTTATAACTGATGTAATGAAATGTATTTAGAGTAAACTACCTTCGTTTATGAAGATACCGCAAAAAGTTATTAACAAACTCAATTTTCAAACAGATCAGCCTACTATGAATTTTCTTTATCTGCGACTTTAGGTGTACTTTAAAAAATATTTAAAACTGTACTAAAAAAAGTCTTTACCATAATTAAACTTGATGTAGGTTTGCTTTCATCTCAACGAATAAAAAAAGTAAAGTAAACGCACAATTGGACATTCGAAGCAATAATTGGCGAGTTGCATGGCTACTTGACCTCTGCTTTGTTGTTCGATTCCCGATATACTACTTATTCCGACAGCCCCTCTAAACGTGACATACGCACTGTACGCTGACGACACTACCATCCTCAGCAGCTCCACTCAGCCGAGGATAATAAACGAACGACTTCAGACCGCCGTAGTCGAGCTGCAAGCATGGTATAGGAAATCCCTTCTAGCCATAAACCCCGATAAATGTTCAGCAGTCCTATTTTCCAAGAGGAGAAACACACCTCACGAACACGTATCATTAGACAACCGTCTAATTCCCTGGCAAGATTCCGCCAAATACCTCGGGGTTTAAATAGAATTTCCAAATTATCCATGAACAATAAATTGCTCATGTATAAAGTCGTCATCCGGCCAGCCTTGATCTATGCATCCCCTGCATGGGCCACCGCGGCCGCAACACACATCAAGACCCTTCAAATCATCCAGAATAAAATTCTCAGAATGGTTACCGGAGCGCCATGGTTTGTCAGAAACAGTCAGATTCATTCTGATCTGGAAATACCTTCGATACTTGAGTTTGTAAATCAACTATCCACAACTCAGTTCGCAAAAGCCGCTTCTCACGCAAATGCTCTCCTCCGTAGTGCCACCGACTATGACGAGCAATTTCCATATAAGCATAAGCGTCCAAAGCTTATACTTACCCGCTAAACGCCCCCGCGGCAAAATCAGAATGGAAACATTCAAACCCAAAAGTCATTGTGTGTATTCTTTCCGACCGAGGTATGGACTAAGTTCCGGTACTCCTATGGAGGGGGTTTTAGTGAGTAGGTGTACTACTAGTACGAGTCTCACAGTACCTCGATATCCCACGGCACTATGGTGTTGCGAATGAGGTCTGCATAAGGCATCTCTCCCTCCTGTATCAAATTTTTTTTTTACTGCTATTAGTATGCCGTACTGAAGAGCTCTAATGAGAGCGAAACTGGTCTACGGTTCTTACTGTTGCGAGAATGCATCTAGCCTTACATCCTTTGTCCCTATATTAGGGGAGAAATGGGCCAGGGCTAACAATTTACTAAATTGTTAGTTAGTTGTATACAGTCGCTATTTTTTTAACACTTTGTGTTATTTGGAGCTGGCGTGACAACATATTGCTTGGTTTCGCAACTATGTGGCGGCACGTGCACCACTCACTTAGTAAAGATATGTAGGTATCTTATCAGAATTATAATACGCCATTAATTAAGCAGTTTTTATCGCTAAGTATTATTGTGTTTCGGGCTTGGAACCGACTTCAAACGGATAAGTAGGTAGAGCATAGAATTGAATGTCATTTAAGTTCCTTTTTGTCTTTTGAATTATTCCTATAATCCAGTTATTTTTCGCTTTGTAGTGCCTATTTTGAAGTCGGTATAGTTTTTCTAAGCTTGTTAAAGTTATAGTTTTCAGTGCAAATATATCTCCGTAGTGAGGAGTCTATTAGAAAACTGCTATAATATAATCAAAGTGCTGTATTACAGTAGATTTTTAAGTTACATATATTATAAGAGGACTTCGCTCGATTTGCCGGAGATCCCATCATCCTATTCTGACTTGCGGAAAATGGGACCAGTTCAGAAGTATCCCCTTTCAAACAAAATATATATTTTTTAAATGGTGCACAATTGATGAAAATATCGCTGAACAAACATAAAAAAATAATTGTCACCATGTAGATCAAGAGAACCTAAAATTCCATTTTTTTTTTAAATATACAGGACATAATGCTTTCGAAGATATAGGGGAAAGTCGCCATAATGAGACTACTTCATGGTTTTAACGCATTATTTTGGAGGATCTGTGTACCATATTATTCAAAACTGGCAAACGAAAAGTACATTCATTTTTGAATATGCTTATTAAAAAACAAATGAAAACATACACGCCTAGTGACAAATAAAAAATAAAGTAACGAACACTGCAAAAGGTCCAATTTTGGAAACCGGGCTCCTAAATTGGACCTTCAGGTTCCTAAATTGAACCACTTGAAATTGTAGCATGTTAAATGAAAAACAATGTATAACAAAGTACAAAATGATGTAGCACATGCATTGTTTCTAGTCGATTCTGGTCCAAGTCCTTATTATTCCATGTCGTATAGTAAACATTTGGGGCAGAAGTAAATTTTTCGCTGAGGAGTAACGTTCGCACAGTCCGCGTGAACCCAACTTTGGCACTCCATGCATCGGATCATATCTCTTTCTTTTTCTATTTTACACAACACACAATACCATTTATCGTTACGTTTTACTGCTTTGCTCACATCTCTTAGTTTTCTTCCGGCCTTTGGTTTTAATACAACTTTTGCATTCCTAGTTCCTTTTCTAACCTTTTCTTTTTTCTCTGTCAGTTCCTGTTTGTATGGACTACTTGTTAATTCAGCAGCCTTTTGTGCTCCTCTTGTGGCGCCTTTTGAATTTTTGCAGGGGACCGGGAGTGAAGATAGTTCTTCGATCGATACATCCAGCTTAACTTTTTTAAATGAGCATGCGTTGCTTATGCAGCTAGTTTTCGAGGTTGAAGGTATCTCACGATTGTCAAAGACTTCAGTTGATAAATTTTTCTTCACCTGTTCCCGCCTGCACATGTCCACTTTCTTAGTGTCTAATCTCAATTCTAAAAATTCTCGTCCATTGGGAATATTTTCACTATCGACAGGTAATTCATCAGCAACAATATGTAGTTGTTCTTGAGCTTAATTCTCAGCCGCAGCAAAGTGATGGTCACTGAAAATAAACCTATTCACAGGCCATACGCCTGTTTTCTTAAATCCGTTTACTGCTGTTTGAATACATGCAGCTCTTCCATATGCTTCAGCTAGTAGACCAGATACCTGAAACGTCGTCACTTTCATACCGGGATTTGTCCTTAACCATGTTTCCATTGCTTGGGTGTAATAAGTTTCCATGGGTTTGAAAAACGTAACATCAAGGGTTGTAAGTGATGTGTCGTGTGCCCTGGAAGCTGCAACAAAATCAACCCATGCTCGCGTGCTAAAAGTAGGGCATCTAGATTTTCACTATGAGTAGTATGACCATCTAGTAATAGCAGCACTTTTTTGTTCTTGCTTGGGTTCACGACACTAATGAAATGTTGCAGCCATTTAGTAAAAAGTTCAGACTTCCAGCGGGTGCACCTATCTTTAATTATGGTGCCATTCTTGCTCATTTGAAAATTATCATAGGTGGCACAAATTGTCCTGAGGCACTGACACAGAATACCTTAGTAGTATTGATACCATGCTCCCCGCTTGCTATTGCACCAATCTGTTTTTTGCCTGTTTGGCCAATTATCTTTTGCGGCTTTTTTTGAACAGTTGAAAAGCCGCTCTCGTCAACGTTGAAAACTCAGGTAGCATCTAAGTTGTTCTCAGAGCAAATTTTTTCCAGTAAATCAAATAGGTGATAAACATTTTCCTTGTTAGAACCTTTGGCCCTTGCTATAGATGTTGATTCAGGTTGCCGAAGCGTGATGTTAGGGTGTCGTTTCATGAAAGCGTAATACCACTTTTTTCCTGCTACTCCTTTTTCGACATTAAAACAATGCGGCAATTGGTTTTTATCTGCAAGGTCAAAGGCGAGTTTTCGTATATCGGTAATCGTTAACCCAAACATAAGCTCTTCCATTCCCAAGATGTGTTCAACTAATTCATTTTCTGTGTCCTTTGAGAGAGTTCTATCTTTTCCTAATTTCTTAACTGCATCATTTGCCACTTTGTTTTGATTTTGTACATGTCTACTTAAAGTGGCTTTGGGCACTTTATATATCCTTGAACATTCATTGAGCCCATACTGATCAGTTCGGTATGCACTGATAGCTAACTGCAGGTCATTCTCATCCCATTTGCCATAATTTCCCCTTTGCCGAAAACAAAATAAATAAACAAGTGAAAAGAATAGCTCGCACGCTACTTATTTTCCTAAATTGGACCAGTGCAATTTAGGAAACACTTGTTCCAATTTAGGCAACTTTAACTTTAGCTTGTTTCCATGCTTTCGTAAATATCACATCACCTTAAAATCAGAGGCTAACCCAGCAAATGAAAGCCTATATATTATGTTATTTTTACATGCGAAAGTTATTTCCAGGTGACTTACCGCCTTGCCATAGCTCCCTTCGCCGCCTAATGCCCAAATTACAACAAATGACGAAAAAGCAACTCCACAGAGCAGTGTGTTTGCTGAAACAACCACGGTCACAATTGAAGAATTCTACAGTGAGTTATGAAGGTGGTCCAATTTAGGAGCTGGTCGAATAATGGCGACTTTCCCCTATATATATATATATATATATATATATATATATATATATATATATATATATATATATATATAATAACAAAAGTTGTATTAATTCGGCATCACTGTCTATGTGCAGTTGTTCGATTGACTACTTTACGAGAGAAAGCGACAAGGAGCGTGGAAACGATGACAACGGAATTCGGTTAAAGGGAATTTCCGGTAAATAAGCAGCAACAGTTTCACTAAGTGAAGATTGGAACCTGTGATGAGCACTGATAAGCACATTTGGGGGGCCCAAAACACCACAACACATTTAAAAAAATACCAGACGATCGTTTCACTAACAGAGTTAGCATCATCAGAAGATGAACAATTCTGTTTTTTGTCCTCTGATGACGCTAAATTTGTTAGTGAAACGATCGTCAGGTCTTTTTTGTAATGTGTTGTGGTGGTTTGGGTTTTCCAAGTGTGCTTATCAGTAACAGTCTGTTTGTTTGAACCACGCTCGAGCGTCCAGGTGGAGTACCTGTATAGCAGTTGGAGTCGTCAAACGTTTACAATCTTTCTTCCTCTGACCTAACCTGCTTAGTGAAACGATCGTCGGGTTTTCTTTTTAATGTGTTGTGGTGATTTGGGTTCTCCAAATGTAGTTTTCAGTGCTCGTTACAGGTTCCAATCTTGATTTAGTACTCCTATAGGTATAATTCAAGTAGCAAAATTTTATTGTTTCATTTTCTTATTATCATATCTTTAAACTATTGACAGTGGCTTAATAGAAGGGAAATTGATAACGACTTTAAATCAAAATTGAAAGAATAACAGTATGCATGTCTGACGGAACTCGGTTTGGGTTTAACACTAACTAATTTAGTTTGTAGTGCAGCTGCGAGTCGAATTTATAATAAGACCAATATATAGTTAGTCAAAAGTGTATTATTAGTATAACAGATGGAAAAAACTAAATTACGTATCGTACACGGGGGAAATAAATTGGAAATGTCGCGATTCGGATCAGAAACCATTTACCTACTCTGAAACTAATTGAACTTTTTGCAGGAACTACCTTCATTAGTTTACATATATTACAATATCTGCTCCCCAGGGGGCGACACTTAATTTCCGATGTGGACCATATGAATCGGTCAATGGTGTTACCATTATAATACGAAATGTGTTGCATGTTGGGGTGCCTGGATAGAAATTAAAGCTGACATGTAGCTAATGCTTAGGAAGAGGTAATTGTAGGGTAGCTAGAATTAATGCATTTTCACAAATAGTAACGAATTAGGTATTGTTGTACTATTTCAAAGCCGAGCACTAATAATAATTACAAATTGTAATGCATCACTAATTTAATCGCTGTTCTAAAAAAAAAAACGGATTTTCAGTGTATTACTTGCAGAACTAATGTAATATAAATGATAATTTGCCAGCTTTTGTGAAAGAAGTAAGAAATTATTTTTGCTTAAATAATTAACTACCGCCATTTACTACTCTTTACCAATTACTTTACATAAAGGAAATAAATTACCTAAAGTAATTATGTAACTAAATATAATTATTGGAAAAAAATCAATATGGAATGTAATTCCGGCTAATGTGCACTATTATTTTTTCATTTATATTTACTGTGATATTATTTATACGACGTATTACACGAAGATACTTTTTATGCATGTGCCTGTGATAAAAATATAATTTAGAATATGAATACAAGGCCTCGGTGGTCAGAGTTAAGAACGTGTGCCTCTGAACTGTAGGTAAGTGGGTTCGATTCCCAGGGTTGTCCTTTCACTTTTTCAGTACATACTGCATGTAAAATTAACATAGATCGAGGTTGTGACATTGTATTTAAGCAAGTTGGATGTTTTTACGTTCCTCCCTTCGTAGGTATCGTTAGGCGTCGGTCCGGTGTCCGTGTCATATTGGGCACGTTAAAGATCCCTACCCTTCTTACAAAAAGACAGAGGTGTGGAAAAAATTCCAGGATAGTGAGGTGAAACTGCTCCCTGGTGTCGGTGATTGGCCATAGTCGCGGATATAGGCCGTTGTTAAAGTAAAAAAAAAATAATATGAATACAAAACTTTTGTCAGATCAGGATTTTATTTATTTTTTATTTCAACAACACACCACGAGGGCTCACAACCTAAATACTATCGTACCGTGGGTGTCTACAAGGAGGAAATAGGCAACTTGTTAATTCTGGACTTGAAGGTTTGGAGAGGTCAAGAGGTAAAGGAAATATGTAAGGACACTCTAAGGCCATAGAGCCTCGGCAGTTCGGGGGTAAGAACGTGTGTCTCTGAACCGAAGGGTACTGGGTTCGATCCCAGGGTACTCCTTTCACTTTTTCAGTACATACTGTAAAATTAACCTCAACCAAGGTTCTGGCATTGTGTTTGAGCAAGTTGCATGTCTGAACGTTCCGCCCTTCGGAGGGGGCGTAAAGCTATCGGTCCCGTGTCCATGCGATGTTGGACATGTTAAAGATCTCTACCCTCCTTACAGAAAGGCAGGGGTTTGGCAAAATTTCTAGGATAGTGTGGTGAAACTGCTCCCTGGCTCATAGTCGTGGAAATAAGCCGACGTTAAAGAAACAAAACACACACAACACACACTCTAAGGCCTCAATCTGCCTACTCCTTAGAGTGGGCGACAAAGGTGGGTAAAGGAAATATGTAAGGACACTCTAAGACCTCAATCTGCGTACTCCTTAGAGTGGTGGACAAAGGTGGGTAAAGGAAATATGTAAGGACACTCTAAGGCCTCAATTTGCCTACTCCTTAGAGCGGTGGACAAATGTGAGTTGGGTTGGTGTAGCTCGATTACGGGGCCTCAATCTGCCTACTCCCCAACCCATCTTTGTCCACCGCTCTTAGGAGTAATCAGATTGAGGCCATAGAGTGTCCTTACATATTTCTTTTACCTCTTGAAAATGGCTCCAAAACAGGAGCCGAAACGTCGAGTTTTCATAAATTCTGGACGCGGTTTAACCCGAGAACCAAGTATGTCTCATATATATATATATATATATATATATATATATATATATATATATATATATATATATATATATATATATATATATATATATATATATATATATATATATATATATATATATATATATAAGCATTTTAGCTGTCCATGGAAATGGGTTCCAGGGGCCCTAATTCTCGCTCATTTGAAGAAATTTTCCGAAAGTCTCACCATCGATACCTCTATATTAGTAAATTTTCTTTATGAAAATTTACTAAAAACCGCTTCGAGCATTTTACTAAAAATTTGGTGAGGTGATAAGTAGGCTAAAGAACATATTTTTAAATATTTTTGACACTTACCCCTCCCCCTCATTTTGAAGGGCCGGTGTTAGTTTATACAAAATGTCAAATAAACTGTTTTTTTTTTCGAAAATTATATTATCCGGTTACTGCGTTACTGCGTTAATTGCGAACGTACGTAGGAACTCGTTGCATTTGCTCTACTGGTTGCTTTCTTATGAATTTACAAAAAATAAAATTAGCGTTAGAACTAGCAGAAAATAGTTCAAATTTAACAACGGTTGTGTTCTTTTCTATCCAACATTTGAAAATTATTCTTTAGCAAGAGTAGCGTATGTAAGGATAGATGTATTATCACCATAATTAGAACTGTAGACCGGTTTCGCTCTAATTAGAGCTCGTCAGTACGGTATACTGATTACAGCAAAAACACACTTATAAAGTAATACGGCGATGGTAGCCCGCCTCCTAGAGCATTGTGAGATGTACAACAGAGTGGTTGTACACAGTCTCTATTTTATAACATTTTGTTTTATTTGGAACTGTCGTGACAACATACTACCTGGTTTCGCACCGAGATGGCGACCCTGTTGTACATCTCACAATGTTCTAGGAGGCTGGCTACCATAGCCGTATTAGTGTGTTCTCGGTGTAACTAGAATACCGTACTGACAATCTATCATTAGAGCGAAACGGGTCTGCAGTTATAATTTTGGTGAGAATACATCAAGGTACGTTGTTTCTATATCAGGGAAGCAATGGCCAGGACTGACAATTTACAAAATTGTTTGTTGTTTGTACACACTCTATATTATATATATATATATATATATATATATATATATATATATATATATATATATATATATATATATATATATATATATATATATATATATATATTTTATTTGGAGCTGCCGTGACAGCATACTACCTGGTTCCGCACCGAGAGGGCTACCCTGTTGTACACCTAACAAGAGTAGCGCATATTACTCAGCATTCCGAGGGTTTCTCATCACGGACATGCTTCCGTAATCAGGTCTCTCATATTTTGTAGCGTGGTTGGTATTATAGCTATAACTTTCTTTTTTATAAATTTATAAAAGGATAACTCTAAATGCGTAAGATCAGTAGACCTTGCCGGCCAGTTTACCGGGCTAGCACGACCAGTCCATCGGTCTCCAAACATTTTTCTTTGCAGTGTCTCTAAATTGGCGCCTAAAGTGTGGCGGAGCCTCATCTTGCTGACACACACCCCTTCTTGTTGATTTTCTACGTTGTTCAGCATCAGAGGTCATTGTCGCTTAAAACATCATTGTTTATCTCCCTTTTATGGGGCCTTAAAAAATACGGCCAAATTTTTTTTTATTAGAAAATTCATTCATAGGAGCAAATGCAACGATTTTATACGTACATATGTAGTTTGTGATAGTATTTTTTGAAGCAGGTGCGTGGCAAGACAACAACCTGTCTGCTATCAGCCTTATCTTTAGCAGTATATTTCTTACATCTTTACTTGCAAATTTGTTATCTTGAAAAGAAATATGAGTTTAACAATTGATGTATTTTAACAGATGATGAATGAAAGAACTCCAAAAAATATAGGTTATAATTACCAGCAACAGTTGCTGGATCTTATCAAGTTTGTTGTTAAATAGTTGTACCGCAAGGGTTTTATAGTATACCACTTTAGTGGAAGTTACTTAATGCTAGGATATATATATATATATATATATATATATATATATATATATATATATATATATATATATATATATATATATATATATATATATATATATATATATATATATATATATATATAGATTTTTGACTCTTCTTACAGAGTTTTTCAAACAGACTGCTATTTTTTTCACAGAGACTTGTATATTTTTTCGGATACACTGGATTTGTTTTGATAAAATAGATTTTTCCCGTTATACTGAATTTTCTTATATGATAGCTTTACTGTGTGTGTTTTTCATTTGCCTCACAACGATCCCTGGGTATAATGAATACAACAGCGGAGAGAAGGCAGATAGTTTGACCACCCCTTTTAATATTTTCCAACCACTTTACTGCTCGAAACAACCGCTATTACGACATTTGCTGTTAGTCAACATGGTTTTATTTTATATGTAAATCATCTGTAATCTCAGGTCGATACAACAGCTTGTTTGAAGAATTAGATATAATTACAATACTTTCAAATAGATCTGTTGCCACTAGGTACACAAGCCATTATATCCATTTAAAAATATAGCCATTGTATTTATGCCGTAATATATATATATATATATATATATATATATATATATATATATATATATATATATATATATATATATATATATATATATATATATATATATATATATATATATTGTAATTATGTGCGTCCTGCCGTTTTTGTTTTCTGAAAACTTCTTTCTAATTTCTAACCAAACATATTAGACGTTGACACTCGACATACCAGCAGGTGTGCCAATTATATTATATAATTTACATATCAGTGGAAGAAGCAGCCTGATGCACAATAATAGAGTTAATACATTTTTTTGCCGGTTTGGGGGTTTCTTTTTTCAGACAGACTGCATTTGTTCTGATAAACTGAAATTTTCCTGTAATACTGAATTTTCTTATATCCGGGCTTTTTTGTGTGTGTGTTTTCCATTTGCCTCACAACTAGCTTTCTGCTGCTTAATAAAACCAGTAAAAGACGTCTGGGTCGAATGACCACAACAGTTGAGAAGAGGCAGTTCAGTTTTATCACGCCTTATAATACTTACTAACTACCACTCGTATACCGTTCGAGATAACCATTATTTTGACATTTGTTCTTTGTTAGAATCGTTTTATTTTGCATGTAACCCAACCGTGATAACAGGTCGATAAAATAGTTTGTTTCAAGAGTCAAATATAATTACAATACTTTTAAATAGTTTTGTTGCCACTAGATACACAAACCATTATATTCATTTAGTAACACAACCATTGTATTTATACCTTAATACATATATAGTATAATTATTTGCTTCTCACAATTTTTTTAAACACTTCTTTCTAATCTTGACGAAACATATTAGACGTTGACACTCGACACTCCAGCAGGTGTATCAACTATGTAGCAGTGAAAGAAACATCCACAATAGAGTTTAGTAGGTGTGATAATTAAATTTTTATTTTTTTTTTCAAATCGTTTTAAGGGGTTATATAAAGGCTGACTTTTCTTGAATACCCGAGTGCAGCGTAAGTCACATAAAGAACCTTATACTGTCACAATATTTTTACGGCAAATATAATTTTTGAAAGAAAACACCATTTGATTTGATATTTATAACATCAACCCGTTCCCTGTGGGTCTGGGGACGAATTAAAAGAATAGGCTTAAGGTAACCCGTGCGTATCGTACGAGGCGACTGATTGGAGTCAAACACTGGCGGGTGGTCTGATCCAGATGAATCTCAAGAGAGGCGGATATCTCTAGGAAGTTATGTGCATCCGGATTTTGAGTCCTCCATGTGGGCTTAGAAATTGACAATTTACCTCGCTTGGTTGTTACTCGGGAGCAGATGATATCGCCTTGGGTTGAGCCCGGACGATTGTCGTGTCTCAAGACGCACCAGAGGGGGTTGAGATCTCTGATGAGTTGTATACATCCGGACTTTGAGTGCCCCACTGTGTGCTTCGAAACGGACGGGCGACCACGCGAGGGTGATGCCCGAAAGCGGGACTCGATGAGATGTCGCCTTGAGTATAGCACTGGTGAGTGTCGGGTCTAGATGAACCCGGAGGAAAGCTGAGATTTCTGGGTTGGATTACAACTGGAGATTGAGGCCTCTTCTGTGAAATTCGAAACGGGAAAACGACCTTACTTGAGTGCTGCTTGGGTGCGTAACTTCATGGTACCGCCTCGAGTCAAACACTGACGGATGTCGGGTCCAGAGGAACCCGAAGAGATGTTATCTTTCTTCGAGTTTCGAAACGTGCTAGCGACTTCACTCCGATAGCAGGACACACCTGTCAAACCAGCTTTCGCCCTCAAAAATATCGTCCCCTGCGGGGACCTCGTCTTGTTGGTTGAAATTTAAGCGAACAATGGTGATTATCGGGTCTAGACGAACCCGGAGAAGGGCTGAAATGTCTAGGGTGGATTACACTTGGATGTTAAGGCCTACTCTCTTCAAAACAGGCTAGACAGACCGCTTGGATGCTGCGCGAGAGAGGGATTCCATGATACCGCCTCGAGAGTGATATGCACCCGGCTTTTGAGGCCACTGTGGGCTTAGCATTAGACAATTGACCTCGTTTGATTGTTTCTTGGGCGCGGGGTTACAGATGATACCGGCTTAGGTTAAGCGTGGCGGGTCTCGTGTATCCCGACGACCCGGAGGGGGTTGAGATTTCTGACGAGTGGTATACACTTAGAGTTTAAAACCTTACTGAGTGCTTCAAAACTGACAGACGACAACGATTGGGTGATGCTCGGGACGCAGGACTAGCCTTGAGTCTAGCACTGGTGGGTGTCGGGTCTAGACGAATCCGAAGGAAAGCCGAGATCTCCTGGGGCGGATTACAAGCGAAGATTGAGGCCTCTTCTGTGATTTTCTAAACGGGCAAACAACCTCATTTGAATGCCTTACGAGTGCAGAACTTCGTGATACCGCCTCGAGGGAAACACTGACGGATGTCGGGTCGAGGCGAATTCTGAGAAAGGTTATTTTTCTTTGAGTTTCGAAACTGGCAAGCGACTTTACTTAGATGGAAGTACACCTGTCAAACGAACTTTCACCTTCAAAAATATCGACTCACGCAGGGAGCTGAATTTGATGGGTGATTTAAGCAATTAGACGTAAATCACAATGGACCTAAGGTCGCGGTGGAGGGACTAAAATATCCCACTCACAACAAATCTCATCTAATCTAACATGACACCGGCCATTCAAAACGAGGAAGGGCAAATGTCAAAATGTGTCGCCCTGTCCACTTATCGACTCCACAAATTTTTGGAAAAATACTCCACATGCTTTTTCAGATATCCGATTGTAACACTTTAAGATCCTTAGCCTGTATAAATGTACTAAAAGAAACCATTAATTGAAGTGTAGAATTTTCAAGCAGCCTAAGGAAAAATTTTCCGGTTTTTCTTCTTTCCCTTACTAAAGATCTTCACTAAATCAAGTAACAGTAATTTATGGCTGATGTACCATTCCTTCCCCAGCACACACAACACACATACACATACCAAGGCAGATCAGAGAAATCTTAAGGGTTATGCACTTTTTGTGCTGGACCGATTATGGTAAAATTTCACAGGCTAATTTGTTTATGCAAAAAAGCAAAGTATTACATTCGATGAAAATGCACTTAAGCAAATAGAAACATATATGTTGCATCCATCACAGATCCACAATGAAGAACAGCGGAGGCCTTTGCAGTCAGCAATTCTTTAGCCAATATGGTTCAGCAACCTACTTACTTTCCTTGAATCCAAACACACAACTCAAATCCGTTGGATCTCCTTCTTACTACAAATCCTGACTGCTATAAGATATCAGTCACCACCCCCTGGGTCGCTCAGACCACGGCATGGTCACTGATTCCTGCGCAATACAACCCGAGGTCACACAGTCATCACACCCACGTATCGTTTGGCACTACAACTCCGCGAACTAGGACGAAGTGCGAGATTACTTTTCCTCATTTCCATGGGCGTCTGTCTGCTTCTCTCATCCTGACCCCTCTAATATCTCACAAAACGTCACCGAAATTATCCAAGCTGCCATGGAATTATTTATTCCACGTACACAGAAAACCTCTGCAGCCACTCAAAAGCCCTGGTTCTCTAAACCCTGTGACAAGCCCAGACTTGAATAGATCAAAGCTCACAAAATCTTTTACACAATCCCAGTCAAGAAAACCGTCAAGAATTTAACGACGCAATAAACCGCTATGTTCGCATTCTTTCTGAGGCAAAAAACTCGTTTAATAACCACATCAAAAACAAAGTCCTCTCAAGCTCCAACGGCAGAAAACCCTTCTGTACTCTTGCTAAATCTATTGGGAATAATTTATGCAAGAACACGTTCCCACTTCTTGTCTCAGGGGATGAAATTGTTTCTATCGCCCTGGGCAAGGCTGAACTTTTTGAATCGTTATTCACCGGCAATTCGACTCTCAGCCCACCTCCAAATGTTCAACCACCAACAGTCACGGATATCATTTTCAGAACTAAAAAGATACAAAAGATGCTCTCTTCTCTTAATACCAGGAAAACCTCTGGCCTTGACGAGATCCCAGCAATTGTTCTCAAAAAATGCGCACCAGAATTTGCTCCTGTCTTGACTCGTCTGTTTCAGATATCTTACAATAGAGGCATATTCCCTAGTAACTGGAAAACTGCTGGAGTAAAACCCGTCCCCAAGAAAGGATCGAAAGCGCTTCCTAGCAACTACAGGTATATTTCTCTCCTTCCAGTCATCTCTAAAGTGATGGAAAAGTATATAAACACCGAATTACTAAAATTTCTTGAAAAACACAGTCTAATCCACGGCAGGCAGTATGGATTCCGTCAGCGCAGATCAACTGCCGACCTCCTTTCCTTTGTCACCCATTCTTGGAACAAGTCTATGGAACTACACGGAGAATCCCAGATTGTCACTCTAGACATATCCAAAGCATTCGACCAGGCCTGGCATGCAGCGCTGCTTAATAAACTACCAGCTTATGGCCTACCACGAAAACTCTGTACGTGGACAGAAATTTCTTCTCCAACCGGCGCATTTCTGTTGTCGTGGATGGCTATTTCTCTAAACTGTATCCAATTAATGCAGGAGTTCCTCAAGGTTCAGCTTTAGCCCCTACTTTGTTTCTTCTCCACATCAATGACCTCCTCTCTAGTACATCCAACCCAGTTCACAGTTACGCGGACGACAGCACCCTCCACTCAAATATACAGTATTCTAAGCCTGTCTCTCTAGCCCAACTAGATGAGGATCGCAGACTCATGGAGGGTTCTATCTCCGTGGATCTCCAAAAAAATATTAGACTAGGGAAGTAGAAATCTTGTACAATTCAACCCCACCAAATCACAGTCTTGCTTTCTTTCTCATAAGAGATACACCAGCCCTAGACCCATCACAATAAACAACCAAGTTATTCAAAGTAATGAGTCCTTTTCGCTTGCTGGCATGTCATTGGATCGAAATCTCAATTGGCACCAACATGTCACATGAATTGCAGAAGCGGCTGCTAAGAAATTAGGTTTCCTCTTCCGGGCTCGCAAATACTTTTCACCAGCTAATCTCTATACTTTATACACTTCACAAATAAGACCAAACCTCGAATACGGCTCCCCCATCTGGGGTGCTGCTGCCGCTTCTACACTCGCTATCCTGGACTCCATTCAGAAGAGAGCTATACGTCTCATCGATGACCCTACCCTCACCCAAAGGCTGCCATTTCTTGCCCACCGACATGCCGTAAGTGACCTCTCTCTCTCTTTTATAGATATCTGCACGGGCACTGCTCAGAGGAGCTTTCTTCCATAGTTCCTCCACCTGCTGCCCCCAACAGATCTACCAGGGGAACAGAGCGAATGCACCCTTTTACTGTCCAGGTTGCCAGACATAGAACATCTTGTTATGCCCGCTCTTTTGTCCCGAGGACTTCCAAGTTGTGGAATTCCTTGCCGACACATGTTTTCCTTCTCCTCCGAACCTCCAAACCTCCAAGTACAGAATTAACAAGTTGTCTCTTTCCTCCTTGTCGACACGCACGGTACGATAGTATTTAGGCTGTAAGCCCTCGTGGTGTGTTGTTGAAATAAAAAAATAAAATAAAAATCTAAATACCTCTTAAGGTGTAATTCTTTGGGAGACAAAAATTTCTTGTTTTTTATTCGGCAGAACTATTGGAATGTGTATTTATTTTACCAGCATCACTATACCTCCTATCCTACACCAGACAAATGCAGACATACTAGTGTTAGTCAGATCACGCCGTACCAAATTCATTTTGTGTTATCGCCGATGGCCAACAACAGATGTTTTGGAGCAATTTCTGCCATTGATTGACGCTGTTCATTAAGAGCCGAAAATCGAACAACGTTCTGTCCCCCCAGTTTGACCGTTAATTAATTAAAAGTAACATTACAGTGTGTGATACGCCTATCGCATACCATTAAATTAGTAAGATTAGTGGTCACTATTGGACATGGGGTTGAAATTTCATTATCTTCCGGAGCCCGATTTTTCCGCTCGGAACGGAAATTAATTGTCGGGGAACCCTAGATACAATCATACAGCATGAATATGTATTCCATACAATGTAAGCCTTTATCTTGGCGTTTTTTTTAGTAGGACGTAATTTGATTTAGCATGATCTGATGGTTAATGAAAAGGGGTGAGAATGAATTTATGAATAGCTCTCCCTCGACGGTTATAAAACAAGATTTCGGAGCAATGACGTTATTATTTTTGCATGTATTTTATAATCGGTTATGAAAAATTAAGCCCTCGCTAGGTTATCCCTGTCATTTAAATTTGTTTACGTGAAAGGGAAACAGGATTATGGTTGATTTAAAATTAAATTTTGACTTGCAAAACATGTATACTAGTAGGAAAGTAAAAGAAACTCTAGACGCAGCAAGTTCGTTATGGTAGATACTATTCATAAAAATGATATACGCAATTTTTAGAAAATTTATATACACTGACTTTCAAAAAAATTCGAACAATCAATACCAATGCATGGATTTTAATAGGTTTTATACGTAATGTGTGCTTTATCAAATCCAAAAAATTGTAACATTTTCAAATTAAAATATTAAACAATAACAAAGTTATTTGATAATGAGTAGGTTCGCCGCGGTTTTCTATGAATTCGATAATTTTTCGAGGCATGCTTGAAATAAAAACGTTTATGGTATCCTGAGAAATGCCATCTCAACCTTCTTAAATTCGATGCCGAAGGTCGACCAAGTTATTTGGTGGTTGGGTTATATTACCAAGTCTATTGCCAATCATATTGGTAGCTGATAGTGGACTTTTCTTTTACGTGAGAGCAAAGGATTGTTTCACGCCCGAGGAGGTACCACCCCTTACATCAAGGGACCGGTGAAGTCCCAACGGACGTTTCCAGTTCTGGTGTATGAGTCTGTTTCCCTTATAAACAAAAATAATGATGGTTCCTCCTTGTACAAAAGATGCCAGAGATAAAATACCCCTCCATTCGTATCTAGGGAAGGGGGGTGTGCAGGAGGTGCTGGCATCAAGATTTAACATATCCTTCTCGAATATATGTGGCGTAAATTCTAACCTAAACTCCGTCCACCATTTCCTCCAAGCTAATAGGCCCCAACTCCTCTTCCCCACCCAAACCCAAATCAGTGCCATAACAGCCACTAATCACCTTAATTTCTAGGGTTTGAGCTCCTTACTTCCTTTAGATTGCATGTGTGCGCATACGTCCATAGCAATCTACGCTGCACCAGACTCTCCAATTTATAAGCTTGAAGAGAAGACATACTTTGGATGAAACTTTCTCTCAGGGCTGCAAGTAAATTTATCTGTTGCATTTACCGGTCACCTTCTGATAACAACTTTGTCCAGCTCTTCGACTACCTTTCTGAAAAAACCGACCATCTGATTTGTGAATATCCTTCCTCCGAGAACACTATTTTGGTGACTTTAATGTCCATGATAAGAAATTGCTAGGATCTTCAAAAACCAATTCACAAGGGAGAGCAGCGGATGCCTTCGCAGTCAGCAATTCTTTGGCCAATATGGTTGAGCAACCTACTTACTTCACCATTTTTATATAATTCCCTACCATAACGCACGTGCTGTATCCATCCCTGAATAAAATCAAATAAACCATTAGGCAAAACTTTCAAAAATATCTTTTATTTCTATCGTGAAACTGGAAACTAATCTTATTGCTTCAAAATGTGTAATATAAAACTTTGTTAAATGTATGTATTTAAATTATATTGTATCGAAATTTCGTTACAGTAATGATTGTATCCTTTATTTTTACAGGTAAGCAGAGGAGATATATGAGCTTTACCTACCTTTTAAGATGCATGCATCAATTTTGGTAAGTTTGTTGTTAAATAAGTTAGGAGTCACACAATCCTTCAAATAAGCTTTTGTTACTTATTTAAGTATGCAAAAATGAAAACTCTGGACGCAGCAAGTGCGTTATGGTAGTGAATTTTCATAAAAATGTTTTTTATAACAAATATGTCTTTTTTTTTAAAGAAAAGCAGGCATCAAATTTGGTTACCAGTCTAACCTCTATAGTGGGAACAATGTACCACATTTTATCAAAATAACTTTGTTGTTGGAAAAAGGGCAAATATTTTTCGAAAACTAACTTAAAATATCCCCGAAAAACTGGCCCGATTTTCCTGGCCAACGAACTTCTTCAAGGTATTTAGCCACCTACCAAGATATAATTATTTACAAAAAGCTTTTCGACAAAACTTACAAAAAAAATTGTAAACAACTTTTTTGACAAAATTCAAAAACATTTTTTTACAATAACTTATTAAACATTACTAATTACCAAAATTTTACAAAAATTTCACAAACAATGATTTCTACATAAATAAATAAAGTTCGCTACCATAACGCACTTGCTGCGTCCAGAATTTTTGTCTCACAAACATGCATTATATTTCGATTGAAAATGTAAAAATGCAATAACATAAGGCGTGTTTGATTAAAAAAAAAAGAAAATTTTTATCACCAACGACTTATGGGCCACCTGTGATTGTAGAAATATTTTTTTAAGATGTAGCTCAAGACACCCTTTAATTAATATATACAATTTTTTTCATATCTTGTATAATAACGGATATATTGAGCTTTATTGATTTTTTACGAAAATTCGACAAAAATTATATACCATTAAACGATAAACTCTATAGCTAAGGCTACTGCCAAGCATCAGAGAAAGGGTCTATTTGAATGAATTTTCTGGAAATATTTTAGTAAAATGAAGGACAATGACGGTTAAAACTAAGACTTCAGGGTTTGTAAAACATTATTCTTGAAATATTTTATTTCCATAGCCCGTATTACATTTAAGTTCTTTGCCTAAATGTTGCCAATTTTGACATTTTAAATCGCAACTTTGACGTTTTAAGGAAAACCCCAATTTATTTTTCTTTAATTGCCTATAACTTTTTTGTCTTTTGAGCTACAGGGCTAAATTATGGTGGAAAACTTACCTATAAGAACGTTAACCCGTGTACCAAATTTGGTTGCCCTTACTTTGTTAATTCCGGAGATATAATTTTTTTTTCGAAAGAAAACACAAAATTTTCCGGGAAAGCCTTGGCAGATTTTCCTGGCTAACGAACTTATCCAAGCCATTTGCAAAAGGAATTTATTCACAAAATTTAATCAAAATCGGCCCATAATTTTTTGAGTTATCGGTGTGATACATATATATATATATATATATATATATATATATATATATATATATATATATATATATATATATATATATATATATATATATATATATATATATATATATATATATACAGGGTCGCTGATAAGTCTGGAAACGGTCGATTATCCGGGAAAATATACAAGGTGTCGAAAAAAGTTTTATACAAAAGTTTTTGGGTTCTTCAATGTCTACTAGGCGGTGATAATTTCATTTATACAGGGTTGGTCATACAGGCGTGGCACACCAATATTAATTTTTTTTAATGGAACACCCTATATATTATTAGATATTTCAATCCTTCTCTTAATTTTGAGCAACATTTATCAGAAACATGATGTACATAAACTCAATCGTTTCCGGGTAAAAAAATAAATAAAAATAAACGCTATTGTTTTTAAAATCTATTGGATGAAGAACAAAAATAAATGAAAAGTAGAATATCTCTTGAAAACAATCTGTGAGTGTGAAAAGAACCGGTTGCGATGTTTTTAACATTGTTTGGAATCCTATTTTATAAGATGTTCAAAGTGTTCTCCATTGACCTCCTGACAATAATGAATTCGCTTAACAAAACATTGCACTGCATTTACAAGAGCGTTTTGAGGAATGTTATTAATTTCATGCACAATCCTTGCTTGCAACTCTTCAATATTCTGCGGTCTATTTTGGTAAATTAAATTTTTTACATGACCCCACAAAAAAAAGTCAAGCGGCGTCATGTCGGGAGACCTAGCTGGCCATTCAATAGTTCCCCTGCGCCCTATCCATCTGCCAGGAAAGGTTTGATTCAGATATTCCCGTACCTCAATTCCAAAATGAGGGGGTGCCCCATCCTGCTGAAACCATATTTCTTCCGCTGGTAGATTTGGGTCGTTAATGTTCGGAAATAATCGACTAACGTCTGGAACAATTGATTCTTGCAAAAGTGTCAAATATCGAGCAGAGTTCAAATTACCGTGTATAAAATAAGGTCCTATGATATGTCCACCAATAATAGCACACCAAACATTTACTTTTTGCGGTCTTTGGGTGTGAATTTGTTCCATCCAATGTGGGTTTTCGTCTGACCAGTACCTACAGTTGTGTCGGTTGACTTGTCCATTCAAACAAAATGTAGATTCGTCGGAAAACAAAATGTGGTTGGCAAAGTTAAAATTTTGGCGTAACTTCTCCATAATAAGTTCACAGAACTCGATTCTGCGATCAAAATCGTCTTCACTCAGTTCTTGCAATAAATGAATTTTATATGGACGGAACTTTTCCCGCTTCGTAATCTTTTGAATTGAATATCGACTCATATTGTGATTTAAAGCCAATTGCTGTGCCGAAGTTTTCGGATTTTCCACCACATCCAATATTACATTCAAAGAATTTTCTTCATTTGTAACGGTTACTGGCCTTCCAGTTCTAGGTTTATCCTTGATACCGCCAGTTTCGTGAAAACGATGCAAAGTTTTCGAAACTGTGGATTTGGAGATCGATTCCCGCTCAGGATGCAACTCATTGAACATAATCACCACTTGAGCAAAACTTCGTGTTCTATCACCGTACCCTATCATTAAAATTTCGATACGTTCGGTTTCACTTAAACTTGCCATTTTGCACAAAAACTGTTGACACTAAATTACTAATGTTTCAAAACTGTTGACACTGAATGAATGTTTGACATTCGTTGTCCTGGAAACATTTTAAAACAAAAGAATAATACTGCGTTTCTTATGGGCATCTTATCTTATCTTGGGATTCCAAACAATGTTAAAAACATCGCAACCGGTTCTTTTCACACTCACAGATTGTTTTCAAGAGATATTCTACTTTTCATTTATTTTTGTTCTTCATCCAATAGATTTTAAAAACAGTAGCGTTTATTTTTATTTATTTTTTTACCCGGAAACGATTGAGTTTAGGTACATTATGCTTCTCATAAATGTTGCTCAAAATTAAGAGAAGGATTGAAATATCGAATAATATATAGAGTGTTCCATTAAAAAAAAATTAATATTGGTGTGCCACGCCTGTATGACCAACCCTGTATAAATAAAATTATCACCGCCTAGTAGACATTGAAGAACCCAAAAACTTTTGTATAAAACTTTTTTCGACACCTTGTATATTTTCCCGGATAATCGACCGTTTCCAGACTTATCAGCGACCCTGTATATATATATATATATATATATATATATATATATATATATATATATATATATATATATATATATAAACATATAAAAATTAAAACTGACTCCGGATATGCGTTCTGGGGGGCCCTAAGTAACGCTCATTTGAAGAAATTTTTTCAAAATGCAAAAGTCGGGATCTCCTCATTTGTGACTTTTTTTAAAGAAAATTCACTGAAAAAATAGCCATATTGGATTTATAAAAGCACCAGCTGTATTATACTTGTGAACACCTTCCGTTTGATATCCATTTAAAAGATGGAGTGAAAACATTGAAACAATTTAGTCATTTTTGCGAAAAATGACTAAATATTTTTTTATACGAAAATTAGCTGGAAAATACACATAATTCAAATTTTATACCTAACATGTAAATACAATTGAAAAAAAAAAAGAATGTGTAAAAGTTGCTTTTTTTTTTCAGTTTCACGAAAATTTAACTAGTGGATGTGAAAAAAGTAAACGGAAAAACATTCATATTTTTATGCCACAAGCTGTCAAGATAAATTTTACTTAAGTCTGTCACTTTGAAGTTTCATTTGACATTTGTGAAAACAAATTATGTGATATATATATATATATATATATATATATATATATATATATATATATATATATATATATATATATATATATATATATATATATATATATATATTGGAGCCTAAGAAAGATAGATCTGAAGACGCCTAGGGTTGAACACATTGAGACATTACAGACAGTCTCCAGCGAGATTTGGGGAGTAGGCAGATTGAGGCCCCGTAATCGAGCTACAACAACCCAACCCACCTTTGTCCACCGCTCTAAGGAGTAGGCAGATTGAGGCCTTAGAGTTCATGTCCTTACATATTTCCATTACCTCTTGAAAATGGCTCCAAAACAGGAGCCAAAACGTCGAGTTTTCACAAATTCTGGACGCGGTTCAACCCGAGATCCAAGTATGTCTCATATATATATATATATATATATATATATATATATATATATATATATATATATATATATATATATATATATATATATATACTTTATTTGTTTGCTGTACGTTTTGTGATTTTTTATTTGTTTACGTGGACTGCAGTTTCGAACCATCCTGGTTCAACATCAGCACGTTACTGATTCTAGTCGTTCCTGTGTGGTCTGTGTCTGAAATTGTACGTCACGTCTTGGTGATGAGTTTCTATTGGTCGGTTCACGGTTTTCTGTTATTTTTTGTGGTTTTTAATATGCTTTATTACAACAACAAAAAATGGAAATCTGGGAACAATACTACATTCAACCAACAAACAATAAACGATTAATCCCAGAACAAGCTCAAGTACAAATGTTTAAACAAAGCTTAATAAAAGCCACACAAATAGATAAATTATTATACCGCAATAATCAAAACAGGAAACCGATAAAATCGACACAGACAGAAAACACAACCAACCAGAAAACCGTAAACGGACCAATAAAAGCTTAACGCGCAAACTTCACTTACAATTTAAGTCATAGACCCCACAGGAACGACCAGAGTCAGTAGCGTGGTGATGATGAACGAGGAAGGTTCGTAACTGCAATCCACGTAAACAAATAAAAAATCACAAATAGTACAGCAAACAAATAAAGTGTATATTTAAAAGTTATTACAGTGTAGCGCAACATTCCAAAAGCTATATGTATGTATATGTATATATATATATATATATATATATATATATATATATATATATATATATATATATATATATATATATATATATATATATATATATATATATATATATATATATATATAATGAAAATGTAGACATAAATAATCTTAAATGAGTGTATATTAGAACCTGTGATGTGCACTGATAAGTATAATTTGGAGAACCCAATTCATCACAATACAGGCCTTAGACCTGACGATAGTTTCGCTAACAAAGTGAGTAACATCAGAGGGATGAATAAACTAAGTGAAGAAAGACTGGAGCTACTATTTATATGTTAGTTGCCAAGCAGATGCGAACAACGTCCGCTAGGAAGGTACACAGACATACCACCCACTGTTGAGTCTTAAATCCCTGTAAATAAAACTGTATACCTGCGTTTTTAACCATCTGCGTAGTTATCAAATATTGCTTTTAAGAAGGACCCGCTGGTTATTAACATAACAGTTCGAACAGTGGACTACATAGAACTCTATTTATCGAAGCATTTTTGTTCAAATTTCTAACGATATATATATATATATATATATATATATATATATATATATATATATATATATATATATATATATATATATACTTTCGTAAACATCTAGCTGACGCGACTGCCTAACATTTTTGATTAACTTGAGATTTTCTTGATCTACATAATGATTATTATCCCTAGCAAATATTTTAATGTATTTGCTGCAGAAAATGTTAGCAGCAAATTGGCTTTCTTAAAAATGCTATTAAACCTCTCGTAATTCGCGGTACAAATGGTAAAGAGACAACGATTTTGTCTGGTTTATCTCATCTGAAAGTCGTAAATTCCGCTAACATTTTGTTTTTATGTTTATTGGCTAGTTTCTTCACTAAGCAGACAGAGTAACCATTATACTTAGCTAAATTTTTCTTGATGTATTATTCATTAAAAATAGAGACACTTTAGAATTTGACATCTACGCAAATGAAAGCATTACTGTGAGTTACAGTTCGATTGACTCACACCATAGTTTTCCACAAAAAACAATTCGTTTGAATTTTCTGGTTCATAGATTAATACAGTTTCTCTTAAATAAAGAAAAATACAACAGAGAACTTGCATATATTAAACATGTAGCTAAGTATTAGTGGATAAACTAGTCAATAAACATAAAACAAAGAAAATGTAAGCGCAATCTACGACTTTCAGAAAAGGTAAATCAGACACAACCGTAGTTAACAACTCAACAAAATAAGTGAAGAGGTCTGCAAAGGATATCTAACTTTACCAAAACCCGTGTACAAAACAAAATATTTTTCAATTTAACAATGAGTTTTTTGAAGCAAACTGAAGGGCCGGTAATAGACAACCCACTCTCTCCATTCATTGCGTACCTTTTCGGGAGTAGGTTTGAGGCATATTTAGAAAATGTAAGTGAGGATTTTCCTAGAGTGTGGGTTTCGTTATGTGGACAACTGTGTGAAGACATGGACTACTCTACAAACTTTATCAAACAGTCCCATGCAAACAAACTCTGCAACTTATTGATAAGATGCTTACTGGTAGGTTTCCGGGTCATACTGGGCAACAAAACGAGTTCCTCAAGGACGCTTAATGACGGTCTTCCCCAAGGACATGTCCTGTCTCCACTGTTTTTCAACCTCTATAACTTCGACATGCCTGAAACTAGCTCTCGAACGTTCGGATACGCGGATGACTGGGTATGAGCCACACAACACCGTTTCTTTAAAGAAACAGAAACTGTCCTCTCTTCAGACTTGGCGAGCTTGGGGACGTTTTTCCGTAAATGAAGACTGATGACAAACCTCAATAAAACGGAGACGGCGTGCTTTCATCTCGCTAACAGGGCAGCGAATAGACAGCTCCAGGTCTACTTCGAGGATACTTTACTGCACACACCCGAAATATCTTGGTATCACCCTAGATATGACATTGACCTATAAGAGGCATCTGGAGAACACGGTTGCGAAGCTGCGAACTCGGAACAACAACCTTCACAAGCTATGCGGTACCTCGTGGGACTCAACCGCTGAAACATTAAGATCCTCAGCACTTCGGCTGGCTTACTCAACTGCAGAATACGGCGCACCGATCTGGCTCAACAGTGAACATACACAAAGGGTGGACACACAACTAAACGAGACCAGGATAATCAGCGGAACGCTAAAATCGACTCCTATCGAATGGCTACCGATACTGAGTCATATACCTCCTCCAGATCTCCGGCGCAAGGCAGCTCTTCTCCGAGAATATAAACGTATACAAGGCAACCCTCAACTTCCCATACACGAGGACATGGTTAAATCGTACAGAAACAGACTACAATCCAGAAGACCGACCATAAGAACTGCAAGAGAACTACACACGTCACAGTTCGACCCCATAGATTCTTGGGAGTGAAAATGGACAGACAACTGCCCCCCTCAACTCAGAAATCTTCCGTGCATAAGAATGAAACCTCCCGCCTTCGAACAGCCCCACAAAATATGGACATCACTGAACAGAATACGCACCAACCATGCCATATGTACGGACTCACTACACAAATGGAATGCCCAAATACAGCATATGAGGGAAACTTTGACGACTTGCTGGTGGAAACTGACGCCTCAATTGACTATGTATCAAATTTGAATATGTGCTTGTAAATTAGAATAACTTGTAATTTCTTTTGGTACACTTTTTATGTATTTTTGTACACTTTTGTGTGTTTTATGACATGTGTAGCCATACAATAAATAAATAAAAATGTGGATGATATTTTTGGAGTGTTTAACATAAGCATGCAAAGTAGATGATTTTATTAAAACAGTGAACTGTTAATTTGATTCAATAAAATTCGGCCACACAATAGAAGTTAACAGTACACTTCCTGTCCTGGATGTACTAGTTATTAAAAATAATGAATCGCTTGAAGTCGATGTCCACAGGAAGGAAAAAACCACTCTAAGTTACATTCCAAATGACTCATGTCATACGTTTGCATAAAAGACGGCCGGCTTAAATTTCTTAGTTAATAGAGTAATGAATTTTTTCTTAAGTAAAGGTAGAGATAGTATAGAATTAGAGTACATTAAAAACATGCTTAAATATAACAGACATTTGGATTGCTTAGTGAAAAAATTAATTAATAGAGAGAACAAAGATAATGTTAGGGAACTGCATGATATCCAGGAACGATAAAATAGAGAAAAAAATGGTTTGTCTACCTTTTGAACAGCGTATCACAGGGGGCTCGAGAGCATTTTTAAGAAAGCCGACTTGCAGCTACCTTTTCGACAAAAAATAATTTATGAAATTTGTTACGTAATAGAAAAGACAAATATAAGGTCACTGAAATATCGGGTATCTATGACATAAGGTGTAAAGATTGTAATCTTAAATAGTTGGGAAGACTAGGAGAACTATTAGGACTAGATTTCCTGAACATCTGGCACAGCTGAGATGCGGTAGTGTAGACAAGTCATGCATGGCACAACATATTTGGAATGATGACCACCAGGTTGATAAAGAAAATCTGATACTTATCAAAAATGTCAGACAGCCAGTGAAGCTAGATGCGTACGAAAGTATTTATACCTCTAAAGCAATAAAACGCAAAAGTTCCCTAAACCAAGCGCCGATACTGATTTATAGTCCTTTGTTTGCCCACGGATTTTGATACAGATCAAATATTCCGAAACTTACCAGGTAAATTTATAAAGGAAGTTCAAAAACCTCGCCCGGCAATAAAAATACAATACACAGACAATTTGCCTGCGATTAAGTCTCCCTCTAGGTATCGGTCTCTACCTAAAACTCAGTATATAATGTGATGTTTACTAGTAAGCAGTGTATAATTTTTCATCCTCTAATGACGATAACCTTGTTAGTGAAACGATCACCAGGTCTTTAAAAAGGTGTGTTGTGGTGATTTATGTTCTCCAAGTGTACCCAGCAGTGCTCGTCACAGGTTTCAATGTTCCAATGTACATCAGATTGAAACATATCGATATTAATTCGGTTTATGTAGTTTCAACAGGGGACTAGTGTTTAATTTCCTCTCTCAATTACGTATTATAGTGCTTTATTACAGTTATTATAGTGCGAATAACTTTACACCATGTAGCAAAATGTTATTGCCAGCTGCAAGTGATCATTTTAAATTACTCAGCTCAAGAGTTTATGGACATGGCTGTTATATACTATCGCAGAATTCCGAATTATGGCCTGACATTGTATCACATTTTACTAGTTTTATGTGTTGCATTGTTTAGTTGGTCACAAATGTTGGGATTGTTTATTAAATATTTGTAGGTTGCAATTTGCTGGGTATTGTATAAACTTCCCCTGCAATAAGGACATAAAATGAGATCTCATTATCGCTCAAATTTACGCGTTATAGTAATGTAACCCAAAAAGTTGACACTAGTCAAGCAATTATTAAACCAATTTGACTTTGTTAAAAGAGATTAGTGTAATGGAATATTTTTGCGTCTCATCATAATAAAATATTCAAACAGAAATCTGTTACGGGGCCTCCTAAAGGCAAAATTCTTGTAACATAGAAATCTTAATTTTGGTGTATAGTTTACTTTTTATATCGTAAACCTATCTACCAAATTTGGTTATCATAGATTTTTTATTTTTTAAGATAAAAATTTTTTCCAAATGAAAACTCAAAATTTTTCCGGAAAACCTTGTCCGATTTTTCTGATTAACGAACTTGTCAAAGCCATTTACAAAAGGAAGGTACATGTCAAATTTCATCAAAATCGGCCTATTATTCTTTGAAATAAAAATTTATTTCGAATGAAAACTCAAAATTTTCCCGGAAAACCTTGTCAGATTTTCATGACTAACAAACCTGTCAAAGCCATTTACAAAGGAAAGGTACATGCCACATTGTATTGTAATCGGCTTATTACTTTTTGAGATAAGAATTTTTTTCGAATGAAAACTCAAAATTTTCCCGGAAAACCTTATCCGATTTTCCTGACTAACGAACTTATCCAAGCCATTTACAAAAGAAACGTACATACCAAATTTTATCAAAATCAGCCCATTATTTTTTGAGTTATCAGTGTGATACATATATATATATATATATATATATATATATATATATATATATATATATATATATATATATATATATATATATATATATATATATATATATATATATATATAACATATAAAAATTGAAACTGACCCCGGATATGGGTTCTAGGGGTCCTAGATCGCGCTCATTTGAAGGAATTTTTTCAAAATTCAAAAGTCGAGATCTCCTCATTAGTGATTTTTTTCTAAGAAAATTCACTAATAGGAAAATAAAAGAATCGAGGATATAATAGTCATATTAACCCGGCATCACACAGGTGGGATCCACCATGCCCTTCGTAATTTAAATAAATTATGTTGTAACTTTGGGTTCACATCACGAGGTTGCCTAGAGCTTTCTAAAACATGTTTATGAAGAAAACTTTTAGCCGCTTTTAGTCTTGAGTTGACCAAGTAATAAAGCGCCAAAATACCTGAAGTTCTGAGAGACCCCCACCTGAGTTGTAAAGTTATAAAGTTTGTACGTTTGCAATAAGATGTATTACGTTGTTTGACGTTATAAAACTACGAATTTACATAGAAAGGTGATATGAATTAAAGTATACTGTTTACAACAACGTAATTTAATTCACAGCGTGTCATATTACGAAAAAAAAAACAAGCCAAACTTATGGCGCTTTGGGAAGAATGCAAAGATGAAGACGAGGAATTTATAGACTCTGAGGATAATGATGAAGTTGATCATTTAAGCGTCCACAGCTCTCAGTCGGATAGTGGAATTGGAGAAAATGGTGCCGAAAATGCTGAAGGAGTACCTGAAAATGAAATAAGTGGGTATAGAGGTGGATATTATGTGGGTAAGGACTCAATTACAAAATGAAGCAAGCAGTATACCAGAGTAATAACTAGGACAGGCAATCTAATTTCAAAATTACTAGGATGCAAACCTTATGCTGGGAATGCGAAAACTCCGCTGGATTGCTGAGTTCTATTTTTTGACTCAACAATTCTTGACAGCGTTACAGATTGCACAAATGTTATGATTGCTAAAAAAAGCTGTAGGCTATAAAAATAAAGGATATTGTAGCAAAACCAACGTAGCTGAAATAAAGGCTTTATTTGGTATATTGTACCTTGCTGGTGTATACAGAAACAGCTATCGCTATCTGAAAGAACTTTGTAGAAGAAATGGAACGGACATTGATATATTACGTACAGTAATGGGGTTCCAATGCATTAACATTTTTGGTTCAATATCTACGTTTTGACAACGTAGACAACAGACAAGAACGTCTGAAATTAGATAAGCTTGAAGCTATATGGGCTGTGTTTGAAATGATAGTTTCAAACTGTCTACAGGCATATACACCAGGACAATATATAACGATAGATGAAAAATTAGAGGCTTTTCGAGGTCTCTGTTCTTTCCGACAGTATATATCCAACAGGTCTGCTAAATATGGGATAAAAATCCAGGCTATGGTGGACTCTGGCACATTATAGCTGCTTAATATAAAAGTTTATGCAGGAACTCAGCCGGATGAGGTTTATCAATCAAGCAACAAATCTGTTAATATTGTGCAAAGATTAGTAGGACCGATTTCTGGTAGTAATCGAAATGTCACCTGTGATAACTGGTACAGTTCCTATGAACTTGTAAATATTTTACGTGAAAAGCACAGTTTAATGTCGGTAGGAACTCCTAGGAAAAACAAACAAGAGATACCTTTAGCGCTAATAGAAATAAAGAATATACCATCTAAGATTTCAATGTTTGCATTCCAGAAATATAACACAAATGTATCCTACGTACCAAAGAAGGGTAGAAATGTTATTTTGCTCTTCTTTCTTCATTATGATGACGAGATAGATACATCTGCGGGGGATAAAAAACTACCAGAAATTATAAGCTTTTACAATTTTACCAAAGGCGGTGTAGACGCTATTGATGGATCGTCAGGAAGTTACAGTGTTGCTCAGAATTGCAGAGGATGGTCACTGGGATTATTTTTCTCTCTAATGGATACAGCAGGAATTAGTGGCCAGGTCATTTATGGGACAAACACTTACAACTATTCAAAAAAGTGTCGCATATTTTTGGAAGATCTGGGTCTACCTTTGACGGAGCCAACCCTGCAACAAAGAAAAAATAACGCTCTACTCACAAGAGAACTTCGATTCAAAATTGCTGGTGTACTAGGCGAGACAAATGCTCCTCCGCGTAAAATACAAAAAAACAGGACGTGGTAGATGTGAAGAATGTCCCAGAAACAAAGACAAAAAGTCGAGTTACTCCTGTGAGCATTGTGAAAAAATATCTGTGTTTAAAGCACCTACAATTTTTATGCGAAAATTGCAGCCAAATACATGACGACCAGTTTTATCACGTTTCTTTTGTCTGCCACACCATTTGAAGATTCTATACTTTGAACTTTTTTTGCTGTTTCCAAAATATTTTCCATTTTTAAGAGTGATCTTTCTGTTAGTGAATTTTTTTAAAAGGCATGTTTGTCAAAGGTATAAATCTCAATATTTTCTGATTTCAGCCACTTAGACAATAAATGTAGCGTTTTTATCAAGTTTGTGTTTTTTTATAAGTTGTAAGTATAAAAACAACAAAAACAAAGAGAGATCAATTTTTTATCATTTCAAAGTTAGGGCCCACCAGAGCCTGGGTGATGATATAAAACTAGTTTGAAGATTAAACTTGGAAAACATTGAATAACAGAGGCATAGATTACACAAATGTAGGTGTTAAAATTTAACTCAAGTTGATAATTTATATCAAGCGCCAATCTGAAATATGCGAGCTAACAGGATTTAAATTTTTAGTGGTATTATTTTGAAAAGTTGTTATTGGTCTTTGTGTGTGTTACATTTGCGCTAAAAGTTTTTTCAAAATCTCCCAGCAGCCTCGGTGGACCAGGGGTAGGAACGTGTAAATCTATACCCAAGGATCCCGGGTTCAATCCACAGTAGAAACGTCAAATAGTTTTTAGTAGATAGTGTAAATTAATATCAACCGTGGTTGTGGTATTGTGTTTAAGCAATTTGAATGTATACACGTTCCGCGATCCAAGCGGCGTTAAGCCGTCGGTCCCGTGTACTATGCGATGTTGGGAACATTAAATATCCATACCCTTCTTATAGAAACGACGAAATTTGGGAAAATTTTACCAAAAAAAAAAAACTTTTAGTTGTATGATTTTACTTCTCAAAAACATAAAGTGTCAGTTTGTCACGACAAAATTGATGATTTTTAACAACGATTTTGAAACAAACGCGGGCTATGGACTACTAATATTACAAAAATGGTACTTAGCAAAGTGTGAAGTTTTTGCTTCAATAGCTACAGTTGATCATTTGGCTAAATTGCTTCCAAAAAAAAAAAAAAATGAATAGACCCTTTCCGCATCGTTTTACTAGCTGCTTTTGCAATTGTTAAACTTTTTTGTTAAAAAAATAAATGTGGCACAATCTTCCTCATTAGTTGATATTTTAATTTTTTTTATCGAAAAAAGGTTTTAGCTGCGGCAATATACGATTGGAGCAATAACATATTTTCTTCAGTGGGGATAAATAAACTGTTTTTATCATAGGAGTTTTATCTTGTGCACTCTTTTGTTGTCCTGGATGAAAATAAATGAATGCCCACAACGCATTTCTGTAAAGTTGTGTTCATAATTTTACTTGAATATCATTGTTATTTTCAAAGATACAACAATTTTCAAAAAGAAAAAGAAGTAAAATCTGAAAAACTGGTTAACGAATTTGTCTATTTATAAATTATATTTTTTTTTTCGATAAGGTAATTACCTAACCCAATCAAACCGGTTTTTACAGCAACACAAATTTGTTTTCAAGCAAATTTATATTTATGAAACTTGTTATTTCGTTATTTTGCGGGATTTGAAATAATTTTATGAAAATTTGCTACTATAACTGTAGCCTCCAGACTTTTCAATTGTTACACATTCCATAAAGGCGTAAAATAAAGCGATTAAAAAATCAACCAGCTCTGGTTAGCACAAATTGAAAAAGGTTTAGTGGAGGTTTTTGGTGAAATTAACCCATTAGTCCATATAATCATAAAAATTTGATTTCTTTGTTTTTTTCAGTTTCATTAGTCAAGTCTGTAAATAGCATGCTTCAGTGAGTATAACAAATAATTTTTGTTTAGTTTTTTCTATAATGGGCGTCCGTGTTATCGGACTCAAAGGTAAGTTTCAATTTTATGAAATAAAGATTTATTCAAATAAGCCAGTTATGTACATATTATTGAAAACTATTTTGTATGGTATCTAACAAAGCATTCTTTTGGGTGAAGCCCTACCTTACACTAAATACAAATGAATTTACTTTTATTGGTACACTGTTTGCATCTTTGATCAGTTCTCACATATTCAGTCAGATGTCATACCTCATATCATCGGTTACGGCGGATGGTCTGGTGCATAACGGCCTTGTCCCATATGTTGTCAGAAATGACAATGCTAAATACCTTCTAAACTTCAATGGGCTAGTACAGTTTGCATCATCTGGTTTGATCTTTCTCATAAGAAGCCATCCATTTACTACTGATGCATCAAGTAAATAACAAAAAATAGGCCAATACCATTTTCTTTGTCTCATTCGTGTTCTATAACCAGCAATAAGCCTATCTAGCGTATCTACCCCCCCCCCATTCCTTTGTTAACATTAGATATCATTTTTGGCTGAGCTACACTCTTTTGCCCCTTCTCCTCTCTGCACCATCTAGTTGTGTTCGTTACAAAATTAGTTTCAAAATTGGATGCTACTGTAACAATCATATTATCTTTCCATTGTACCAGTAATAGATGCTCATTTGACATGAATCTATAGGCTCCCCTTTTTGTTTTGACCAATATTTTTTATCAGGAAATGGACAACCTTCTAACCTATTCTGTCTAACGGTACCTGTAGCGCAAAAATTCTCTTTGGAAAGATGTTCTAACAAAGGAATGCTAGTTAAGTAATTATCAAAATAAAGTTTGTATCCTTTATTTGACCCAATTCTAGCGTTTTTCACCAACTCTGTAACAACATCACCTCCTAAGTCATATGTTCTTGCGATATCCGATTTGCCAGTGTATATATCAAATGCTACTGGGTATCCATTACTCGTACACAAGGCCCAATTTTTAAAACCAAATCTTATTGGCTTGCCTTTTATGTATTGCTTGGCGTAGTGTTTTCCGTGATATGGAATCATGCTCTCGTCTATAGACAAATGTTCTTCTAAACCACCATGTTCCCGGAACTATTGTTGAGTTTCTCTATCAGGGTAGGAGCTTATACAATCTATCAGTATCACGACCGAGGTTATTGTTGAAATCGATAGATTTAAGTATGAGCTCGAACCTATTCAAGCGTATGGTGTTCTGCAGAATATGTGGAATGTCATCACTTTTGTGCCAATACATTGGCTTGTTTGGATATTTTGCATACCCAGGCAACAAGAATACCCCTAACATTACATAAATCTCACTTTGTGTAACATTCAGAAGAATATTTTTCTGTTGTGCATAATTGTTTGTTTGAACAACAATCTCTTCAATTAGGTTCTCGTCAAATAATAATTTGAAGAAATCTATTGGCGATTCAGCATTCTGTACTTTCGCTGAAGGACACCTTGCAACACAATCCAAAGTCATTGAAGCAAAGTCTGGAGCTTGCTCTCTCCACTGATGCATGCAACCTTTTTCAGATACGTTTGTGGAACTTGGCATAGAAGACTGCATTCTAGTTCGCAAAACTGCTAATGGAATATCATATTTTTCGTCAGATACATAGACCTCTGACTCTTGATCCCGTACAGTCATACTGGGCAAATTGTCCAATGAAATACCACATTCTTCATTGGAATCTTTATCAGAGAAAAGAAGTTCACATCCCTAGCGCAATATACCACCTGATAAGTGATTTATATTGGCTGATTTTTCATCATCAGAAATGTCGCTATGTTCTTCTGTCTCAGCCCCTCTGTCTTCAGACGGTTGTATGTAAATAGATGCACCTGAGAGTATGTCATCATCATTCTCTATCAGTTTTAATAATTCATAAAGTGATAATCTAGAAATGAAAAAACATTGAAATTACTACATGAAGCGCTACTCTGTTATAGCGGACGCCTGAGAAATTGCGATATTGCAGTTCAACTTTCACACTTTTACATAAATCTATCATACAAGAGTAACCCTGAATATATTATCATCCCTTTCACAATGACAAAGTATTATCACCTTCACAAATAAAAAAATAATTAATATACTTACCCGCCATTTCTAGTACTGTATAAACTGGGATCCATTTCTAAGTAATAACAAAATCACTACCACTAACATTGCATCCAACGATATATTTGGCATTCCTAGTATGTCTGAAAGACACGTGATTGACTACCGCCCCCTCTACTTGGCATTGGTACAGCAGAACCGTTAAAATTGCAACGTCCGTTTAAACGGACCTTATGCACTAATGGGTTAAAGATGAAGGAAGAAGTAGGCAGATATAATTTGAAAAATTGTATCTATCAAACTTTGAAATACATAATTTGGAAAATTGCTGTAAAACATTTTTTAGAATGACGTTAAGCAAAATTATTTCAAAATACGTCACAACTCGGAGCCTTATTATTTGTATTGACATGCTATACAATTATGACCAATAAAGAATATTATTATTGTTATTTTTATTATGTCTTTTATGATGGGCTTAAAAAACTGAAGTAATAACCTCTCCTGTGATTTTACGCTAAGCTCACTCATTATAAACGAGAAACGCTTCTAAAAAAATACTCTTCTTATTATTTAAAAATGGAAACTACTTTTAAATAGACTTAAAAAATGCCAAACTTATGTTCTCTACTTTGTACAGAGATAAGTTCTAGGTGCCCAAGTTCTAACTGATTTGAAAAACGTATATTCGAACTTTTAATGAAAATTTGCTTAAGAAATGTAAATTCAAGCTAATATTATTATAGTGACCTTTTACACGGTTATTAATTAGTGTCTGCAAGGGCGCTGTATTCATATCGCAGACTATTTAATAACTTAAAGCAAAGTTCCTAATGCTCAATCAAAGGTTTCAAAGGTGCCCGGAGTCTGGTGCAGTTCCATCTGTGAAACTATTTACAGACGATCTCAAGTAATCTCCTTTCACATTCATAGAATTCAAACCGTGTATGTAACTCACATTATCCAGGCTCTGGCATTTAATGGAGTAAATGAGACACGGACTGATTAGAAGGATACAGCAAAGCACAAGATTGCTTGGTTGTAGCAGCTACCAAATGCCGATAATTACGTTTGAAAGTCGACTTTTTGTCCTCACGTATTTCTACCATGGCGGAAAATAGGGCATAGCCATCCAATTGTGTTTTCGATCATTTTGTAATATTAAGTTTGAATATAATATTATAAAAGCTCGGGACGCAGCAATGCGTTATGGTAGTGAATTTTTATTAAATGCTTCAAATTTGAAAAACTAAATTTTCTATAAACTAAAAAAGTTTAATTTTTGTACGTAGTAAGGTCTTACCTAGCGCAAGATATTCACCAAATTTCATTAAAATAACCAATTTTCGGAGAAAAAAATTTTTTTTGAAGGAATATTTGAAATTTGATAACTCAA